>QRFJ01007612.1:0-74348 GCA_006176705.1 Cocos nucifera
AGAAATATAATAAATAGTGTAAAACCCACCATCTACATATAATTCATCGGTCCATATACATCAGTATGTACTAGACCTAGAGTTAATAGGGCCCGCTCATCCCTTTCTGTAAAAGATGATATTGGTTCATCTTACCAAGAAGAGCGACTTCACAAGTATTCAATGATTCAACAATCATCAATGTCAAGGATAACTCCTTGATTAACCTATTAATCATATTCTTGTTTATATGACCGAGCCTACATTGCCAAAGATAAGCATTAGTAATATTATCTAATTTTGATCATTTATTCGACGTTCATTACACTAATAGGCTGTGATAAAATATAAATACCATTTACTTAAGTATTCGTTGCATTATTGTGACATCATTCATAATGATATCGTAATAATATTTTTATTGATAAATTATAATCACTTGGGCTAAAAGCCCACCAACGGATATTAGTTCATCATAAAAGATGGACAATAGTGACAGTCATTTAAAATGACACTTATTATTTTTGAAAAATAGTTCAAAGAGTTTTAAATGCTTTGACTAAAACTGATCGTTTCATCCCCAACATTAAGAAATCATTATCATTCTCAAATTTTCTATCAATTTAAAGTTCATGCAATGAATTGCATAATATGAATCGAACTCTCGATTATCCTAATACTCAGATAGATGTATCATATACGGAGAAATTATAAGATTTATCATATAATAGCCTTGATCAGAATCACTTGCGATTTTTCTGTTCAATCAATTGGATTTAGAGGATAATTTTTTTTTGGGTCTGCTTATTAGGGTCAAACACTAGACTCCTTGTTCTTGGTCCTAAAACACTTACTACTATCCAACAGTGGAATGGACAGACTAACTCTACCATTCTAATTATCTGAAAGAAAAATATGAAATTTTATTAGTACTTGAATTAATTAATCCTAAAGACTTTAACTTTAATTTAAAGATTTTTCATTATTTTTAATGAATTGATAGTCTCTTACCTCTCTAATTCGAGGAATTACACTAACTTCTTAGCGGGTATTGAAATCCATATAGACTACATACGGATCTGAGAAAAGCTCTGGCTAACCCATGTGCATCTACAGTAGGTTCATAATCAATTATTTTTTAAATAATTTTTAGTATTAGTTTTATCCTAAATGCCAAATCAGTAGGCTATGGCCTCCACTGAAAAAGGTCTGGTTAGGTCCAACCATTAACATGATTAACTTCGGTGCATAAAACCAATGATAATCAGATCTTGAGAAAGCTCTGGCTAATCTTATCATCATTAAAGAGAGTGCGACCTAATCATCATATGATGTACAGTAATTTCAATATCAAATAAACATCAGATGTAAGGCACCTTCAATATTCAACCCAAAAAATTAGACTTATTACGTATTCACCTTAATGGGAGGCTATGATTCGATTATCCTCATAACTTAGTCATTTTAAAGATCTAATAATTTAGAGAATTTAGATTACATGTGATTTTAGATAAAAAGAACAGGACTAAATTTCTCCTACTGACTTCACCAAGTCAAATTCTCCCACTAACTTTATCAAGTCAATAGGTTAGGACTAGAATCAATTATTAAGTCCATGGGCACCTAGTTCAGTCATACTAATTGAAATCAGTCAAACTGATTCCTAGTGATATGGGTTAATTCGATCACCAAATGATCTAATCAAATCCCAATCGATCATGTCGGCCAGGTAAGTGAGATCAATGGAAGGATATGCCATTAACTCATCAAAGATTTAATCGATATGAGTAGCTCCCAATTAAAAAACCACTGATCTAAACTACCAAACTTATCTTAGAACACCATCAGTTAATTAGGTTTAATCTAGATTACTTAGCAATTTTAGCGCTAGACCGCTGTCAATGAATTAAGTCCATCTTGATCTTGTTAAAGATATGGACTCATCCAACTACAATCATTGGAGTTAATTCATAGAGTATCCTGTGACTTAATTCTAATTCAACACTTGGTTAGATTTTGTCAATTAGCTCTAGATTAATCTATTCTTTAACTAATCTTAGGTCTAAACCTAATTTATGAACCTAATTCATTTAATCCTTTAACTCACGATCTTATGATTTTGTCTTAGGATCTTAATTCACAATTCTAGATCCATGAACAAACTTAATTTTTTAATTAAGTTTTTGGAATAATGGGTCAGGGTTTGGCATTTCGAAAATAGTTTTCAAATTTTAAAAGATTTTTATTTTCTATTTTTTAAATGGGTCGACTCATTTCAGAAATCGGTTGCGGCTATTTCTCAAACAAAACTAATCTGATTACTAGTTTTAAATAGGAAAATAAAAATATAATAAAAATTAAACTATAAATCAATCTTTTAGATTTAATCTAAAATACATTCATATTTAATTTTTTAATTAAAATAATTCTAATCATTAAAATTTTTCACTATTTATCTTAATGAGTGAGTTCACGGTGCCACCCCTACCACCATAAGGGAGCCCCATTGAATGGAAGGAGATGGCCTTATAACCATACTGTGTCCTTATGATCGGATAGGCTTGATGGCTCATTCATTCTTGATTACTAAATTATCTAGATTAAGCATATCAAATATACTAATATTTAATTTTTAATTAACATATTAGACTATGTCAAGCAAACCTGGGTTGCTCTGATACCATTACAGGAAAATCGAGCAGGATTTTTACCATGCATTTCAAAATATTGGAATAAAATAGCCCAGCAAAAATAAATATTATCAAAATATTAATCACTGCATGTATTGATCTAATCAATTTAAACCCTACCTTAGGATCTAGACATGCTAATATATAATTTAAAATTTAAATATGATTGATCGGCAAATCAATCTACTTGATCGATACGAGTTCAGAACTCGATATCTATGCACGGATAGCTAATCTCCATAATCTGAAATCTATCAAAATAAGTTATGGTATCATGTTATAGCCGCACACTCATCCGATCTCTATGGTTAATCCATATGGAGCTCCTGGTCTCGATCAGCTCCACACGAAGTGCTAGCTCCTCGTTGGGGATCTTTGACAGCTAATCACGATCGATCTAATTGATTACTTTTTTTTTTAATTTTTGATACTCTAAAAAATTAGAACATGGAGTATGGAGGATGATGAGTTAGTTTTTAAAGTTTGGTGCGATCCGGTGCTCACAGCACTCGATCTCTCCCACCTGAATCCAGGGTCCCAACCCTAGGGTTTCACTCAGCCTTAAAAACCTTGATGCACTAAAAACCCTCCATGCCCTCTCTACTGTGGAGTTTTTTTTATGAAATAAGTTTTATAGAAAGATGACTTTCAAATATATTAACCTTATTTAGATCATATCTAAAAATTGAATGTCCTTAGATATAAAAATTAGAAGAGAATAGAGGCATGAAGGAAAAATAAAGTGTTGTAGGATTTTGCTCACCTTCACTCTAAGATTTTTTTTTGCCCAAAAATAATGCCAATTGCTTTCAAATTTTTTACCACAAAAAGATAACCCCTTAGGCTTACACAAAAAATTCTCATAATTTATTTCATGAAAAATAAATAGAAATTCTATATAGAGTGGATAGGTTAAGATTGGTTGAACTAGTTTCAACCAACTCCTAATATTTGAATTCAAATGGTCTTATCCTTTTCCAACTCCTCATCACAGAAGGTGATGAGCAGAATGACTTCTCCTTCTGCTCGCCCTCAATTAAAAATTGCCAAAAAAAAATGTGTGACAAAAAGATAGGTGGGCATGGAAAAATAGATAAGGAAGAGATTAGGTTTTTCAAATTTTCAAACCAACCAAGTTGAATTTCAAAATTCAACTTAGTTTGAACTGGTCCAACCCTTAGACTAGGTCAAAGGCAGAAGAGAGAGAAAGGTGCATATTCATTTTCTACATGAGAAAATCTCATTCAAAAAATCAGAGGAGGGCATGGTCAAGGTGGAAAAGTCAAATATGGTGGGCGCTTAAAAGAATTTAAATTCAAATCTCATTTGACTTTGGTCCTAATTGATTTCAACCAAATCAATTAATTTAAATCAATTAGACCATATTTAACCCAACCAAATTAGACTTAATTCAAATCAATAAAAATTCTAATTAAAATTAAAAATTAATTAGATTCGATCAAATCAAGATCGAATCTTTCTTAGCGATTAGATCATCTCATGACCTAATTGGGTCAAACCCAATTGAATCAAATTCAATTAGACTTAATCAAATCATTCATCGCTCAATCAAATTGAGCTAATCAGTAATCAAATTACTAATTAATCCTTCAAAAATATTAGAGTTCAATTGGATGGGTTATCGAGCATTAAAGTTTCATCAAACTGAAACTCCTGAAGAGTCCTAATCCAATGGGACTCTTGAACCAATGTCCTAAATGAATGGATCTCGAGATCATAGAGTCCCAGACCAGTGAAACTCATGATCAGAGAGTCCCAAATGAGTAGGACTCAAAGTCTCAATCCATTAGGACTCTTGGATAATGTCTCAGTCCAGTGAAACTCTTGACATAGAGTTTCCATATCATCAGGACTCCTCGATCTAGAAAGTCTCGGACATAAGGAGCTCAGAGTCTCAGTCCAGTGGAATTCTTGATCATAGAATTTCAGTCCAATGAGACTCTGACCATAGAGTCCTAGGTCACCGAGACTCAATATCAATCATCAGATCAGGTAGAAACTCCTATATATGTGTGATCACTATAGGTTCGAATCCTAAGCCGATAGCATAGAAACTAATTTTCTGTATCAATTAATATGACCTCTAGCAATGGTATCCAACATCCGGATAGTCGAATAATTATAAAGTATAACATCGATGAACCCGTGGCATATGGTTACCGTATAATTCATCTTCTTGACCTCGATACTCAAAGGATGATCTAGGATTTACTGTTCAATCCTAAAATTTATCCATAGTATATTTCAAAACTCAGTGTCCATCATATAGACCATCCCGATCGAGAATTTGCTAAATTAAAATACAGTGATGCACTTGCTCTAACACTTGGAGGGATCAATTCCATCTTGACTCATACACCGATAAGCTAAGTACTTGACTGCACCCAGTAGCCTTCCATGATTGAATTAAAAAAATTTAGGTAGTCTGGTATCTAAGTATAGTGAGTTGCTTGTAGATCACCATGGTGATCTTAGGTCTAAAAATTCTTATATCCATATCCTTCACGAGCAATTTTTGACAGTAGAGAGCTCCACAGTTCGATCATATTCGGTGAAATGTACCCATACACTTCACCTGCATGCCATAACAGTATCTCCATACTTCTTACTTAAGAGGACAACCAATACTTATGAAACATAATGACCTACACACAATACCTTATCGTCCTGAGTAACAACGAATCATTTGATCGCGAATATGTTTGAGGACTAAACGATAAATCCTCCTTTATCGAGTCTAAATAGTTTTAAGAACTTCATCACAGAAGAGTTCATTACAGAAAGATGTATAAAGTGATGAAAAGATTATAATAATAATTTTATTTATTAATAATTTAAGTATAATTATATATAGCTCAACCATCTACAATCTACATGATTGACTTTAGGATACAATTTTCAACAAGGAAGAAACTGATCTCGTGATTACTCAGGTGGATTGCTACAGTCGAGGTTGGTATAATACCACTCTCCTATGAAAGAAACTCAGCTGTCGCTAGCTTAGGAAGGTAAAGTACTGGTCTAGTTTTATACAGTCACTCTAAGATCGATTTAATATCGATCTAGATTCATAGTGAGTCAAAGCATCATTGAGGATGGTGATTTACCAATCTGGATTATATGGTTGTCGGTGTATTGCCGATCTAGTTTAATTATTTAAGCCAATATGTCATCTGGCTATGATACGTATTAACTTGGACTCCAGATCGATATTTTATCGATCCGAGACTGATACTTATCATTTTTTAGCAATCATATGAGATGACAGCCTCTCTGATGATGCCACATGATCAGTGATAATTATCCATACCAATAGATTGGAATCATGAGAAGAAGGATAGTTGGTCTCCATCCATCATTTTGTTTGAATTATTTTAGGGAGGATGGATGAAAAGAAAGGATTATCCATCCATTCAAATTGAAAAAATATAAGAAAAGATAGATGAAGCATATGAGAGGTAAATTTTTACATTGATAAAATTATCCTTTATTAACTTTTTTTATAAAATCCTAATATTTTTTATTTTTTATGTATTTAATTTATATATATTATTTTACTTATATTATTTACCCTATACTATTAAATTATATTATAAATATTTTAATTTTAACACATAATTTTTATAATTATAAGTAAATAATTAAAATTATCTTCTATTTTTTATTTATATTTCCTATTTTGTAGTTAACCCTTTGTATAAAATTAATTAAATATTTAAATTAAATTATAATTTATATAATTAATATATAAATAAATTTATTTATTTATAATTAATTTATAAAATTATGTATTAAATTAAATTAAATATTTATAATAATTATAAATTATAAATATAATTTATATTTTTTTACTTTCATATTATAAATAAGTATTATAAATTATTAATAATAATACTTTTTATCAAAAGATAGTTTAATAAAAAAATGTAAATATTATCTATCCTTTTTTTCATTCCTTCCGTACCAAATAAAGGAAGGAATCATTAATATTTATCCTTCTATATTTTATCAAACAGAGGAGGGAATAATTCATATTTATCTTTTCATATTTTACCAAATAGAGGAGGGAACATTCATATCTTCTATCCATCCTTCCTCTTCTATCAATCTTTCACTTAATTCATTCTTATATCAAATAAAGGGTCCATGACTTTAACCCAGGATATATACATTAATTGTTGGGCTAAGATAGTTACAATGAAAAGCAAAGAGTGGGAAGGGATTAATTGCATCAAGATTTAGGATGTTTGGCACCCGAAGCATATGACAAATAATACCATAATTATTAGATTAAGATAAAGAGAGGGGGGGAGAGATAGAGAGAGATGGTTTTGTTTTATAGATTTAACTAGTCGAAGACCTATGCGTTGCATGGGATAGATAATTACGATCTATAATTATTAAAATTTTTTAATAATAAATATTTTTTAAAATTTTTTAATATTTTATTTATTTATTTATTTATTATATGATATATTCTTATTATTTTATAAAATTATATTTTTATTTTATTTTATTTTATTATTTTTATATCTTCTATGCACCCATCGGTACCATTGTATCCTCTATCACCCCACCATGGCTTCCTTCTCTCTAGACAAATGCCGATCCTCATCACACCTCCATCCTCTCTCTTCTTTTCATACCTTCTTCATGCCTGTCGGTGTCGCCTCATCCCTCTACCGTCCCACCACCGCTCTCTTTCTCTCTCAATAAATATCGATCTCGATCATACTTTTTGGTACCTCTATCGGTAGCACCATCTCTGGCACCACCACTAAAGAAAGAGAAAGAAGCTCTCTTCTTTTTTTTTATAAAATAATATTTTATTATTATTTTTTCTTCTTTCTTCATATTTTTATATCTTCTTCACACTTGTTGATGTCGTCCCACCATGGCTCTTCTTCTCTCTCAACAAACATCGATCCCGATCGCATCCCGACCCACTCATTTCTTCTCATACCTTCTCAAAACTTTCGAAGATTATTAAATACAGAGATTTAGCTTTCCCATCGATGGAGTACCATACTCTATTTATGAATAATTTATTAGATTCGATCTAATATGATCCGATAGATTGATTCAGATATCAAAATATATTATTTTTTTTAAAAATAAAAAATATATATTATTTTTAAAAAAATAAATTAGTATGTTATTATTTTTAAAATTAGCAAATGATATGCTATCTTTTTAAAATAATAATAAATTAATATTTTTTAAAAAATATTATTATTTTTTATAATATTTTATTTTTAAAAAATAATATTTTTTAAAAATATTTTTTATCTCTTATTTTTTTTATTTTTATTTTTAAAATATTATTTTATTATTATTTAAAAATAATATTTAAATTATTATAGATAATAAAATAATAATCCATGTGGTACAACTAAAATCATCTGAGATGCTGAGGTGGCAACACCATAATACTCCTCCATAGAGTATTTTATAATAATTATAAATTATAAATATAATTTATATTTTTCTACTTTCATAGTATAAATAAGTCTTATAAATTATTAATAATAATACTTTTTATCAAAAGATAGTTTAATAAAAAAATTTATATATATTATCTATCTTTTTTTCTTTCCTCCCCTACCAAATAAAGGAGGGAATCATTAATATTTATTCTTTTATATTTTATTAAATAGAGAAGAGAATGATTCATATTTATCTTTTCATATTTTACCAAATAGAAGAGAAAACATTCATATCTTATATCAATCCTTCCCTTAATCCATTCTTGTATCAAATAGAAGGTCCATGACTTTAACCCAGGATATATATATTAATTGTTGGGCTAAGATAGTTACAATGAAAAGCAAAGAGTACTGGGAAGGGATTAATTACATCAAGATTTTGGATGTTTGGCACTCAAAGCATATGACAAATGATACCATAATTATTGGATTAAGATAGAGAGAGAGAAAGAGGGAGAGGGAGAGAGAGAGAGAGAGATGGTTTTGTTTTATAGATTTAACTAATCGAAGATCCATGCATTATGTAGTGTAGATAATTATGATCTATAATTATTATTTTTTAATAATAAATATTTATAATAAATATTTTTTAATTTTTTAATATTTTATTTATTTATTTATTTATTATATATAATATATTTTTATTATTATATAAAATAATATTTTATTTTATATTTTTCTTCCTATTTTTATATCGTCTATGCACCTATCGATACCACTGCACCTCCTATCATCCTACCATGGCTCCCTTCTCTCTCAGCAAACGTCGATTTCTGTCGCACCCCCTCCCCCTCTCTTCTTCTCATACCTTCTCCATGCCTGTCAGTGCCGCCCCATCCCTCTATCATCCCACCACTGCTCTCTTTCTCTCTCGATAAATGTTGATCCCGATCATACTCTTCGACACTTCTGTTGGTACCGCCGCCCCCAGTACCACCACTAAAGAAAGAGAGAGAAACTCTCTCTTCTCTTTTTTTTTATTTTTTTTATAAAATAATATTTTATTATTTTTTTTTCTTTCTGTTCTTATACCTTCTTCGTACTCGTCGATGCCGCTCTATCATGGCTCTCCTTCTCTCTTAGCAAACACCAATGTTGATCAACCTCTGTCTCCTTACTTCTTCTCATATCTTCTCCAAATTTTTGGAGGCTATTAAATTTAGAGATCTGGCTTTCAAATTAATGGAGCACCATGCTCTATTTATGAATAATTTATTTAATTTAATTTGATCTGATCCGATGGATCAATTCAGATATTGAAATATATTATTTTTTAAATAATAAATTAGTATGTTATTTTTTTTAAAATTAGTAAATGATATGCTATCTTTTTAAAATAATAATATTAGAGATAAATTTTACTTCCGTCGAAGTTCAGTCTGATGCTTAGCCTAATACGACTGGTAATCATGAAAGTGCTTCGATTGAAAATTCTTCCTCTAGCAGTCAAATCCTGATCAAACTTCCTTAGCAGCCGAGCTTCTCCAACAGCCGAACCTCGACCAAACTTCTTTAGCAGCCGAACTCATCCAGCGGTCGAATCCCTCCCAGACTTCCTCCAGCGATCGAATCCTAGCTAAACTTCTTCAAGCACTCGGACTCCCTCCAGCGGTCGAACTCCTCTCAGACCTCTCCTTCAGTCGAATTTTTATAGGAGCCAAACTTCTTCCGAATGTCTCCTTCAGTCGGATTCCTTCAGAAGCCGAACTCCTTTCGGACCTCTCCTTCAATCGAATTTCTACAAGAGCCGAACTTCTTCCGGATCTCTCCTTCAGTCGGATTCCTCCAGGAGTTGAACTTCTTCTGAATCTTTCTTTTAGTCGGATTTCTATAGGAGCCAAACTCCTTTTGGACCTCTTTTTCAGTCGGATTTCTCCAGGAGTCAAACTCCTTTCGGACCTCTCCTTTAGTCGAATTTCTTCGGTGTCGAACTCCTTCTGAACGTCTTCTTCAATCAAATTTCTATAGAAACTAAACTCCTTCCGGACGTCTCCTTTAGTCAAATTCCTCCAGGAGCTGAACTCCTTCCGGATCTCTCCTTCAGTCGGATTTCTATGGAGCCAAACTTCTTTCGGACCTCTTCTTCAGTCGAATTCCTCCAAAAGTTAAACTCCTTCCAAACTTCTTCTTCAGTCAAACTTCATCTGAATTCCTCCAGTAGATTACTTCCATATTTCAAATAATATTTCTTTCAGATGATCCCCTCTAGCCATATTTTCTTTAGAAGTCCGAACTTCTCTGAAATTGATATATGTCAAAGTTCTTCACCAATCAATATCTGCTTCATCTAGACTTCGACTATTAAATTTTAACGAACAAGCGATCCCACTACCAGATGGTTATGACTATCATTTATCAAGATGGTTACGACTGTCATTTATTAGTCTGCTACAGGCAACTCCACTATCGGATGATTACGACAGGCTCCGTCTATAAAAAAAAATTCTTCAGATATGTTTTCTCTAAACTCTCTTCTTCTTTCCAAAATTCTGCTGAATTCTTGCCTGAGCACTCCATTTTTGTTGACCAGAAGAGCTAACTTGATCGTCAGAGGATCCTACCGAAGCCACCACCACCAATTTCAGATGAAATTTTATTTTGCAGATCACCGATGGCGACCTCTTCTTCTCCAACTCCAGCTCGATCCGACGTCAATCAGATTCTGCACGAACAAATAATAAATTATTTTTTTTAAAAAATACTATTACTATTTTTATAATATTTTATTTTTTAAAAATAATAATTTTTTTAAAATATTTTTCATCTCTTATCTCTTTTCTACTTTTATTTTTAAAATATTATTTTTTTAATTTTTAAAATATTATTTTTTTATTATTTAAAAATAATATTTAAATTATTATAAATAATAAAATAATAATCCATGTGGTATAATTAAAATCATCTGAGATGCTGAGATGGCAACACCATAATACTCTTTCATAGTGTATTATCATATATGTATATATATAAAAAAATAGATTACTTAGATCATACTTAGAAATAAATTAGAGTTCCCTAAATTTGCAAAACGTAAAATAAATTCTTTTATGTACTTTACAATAATTTTTGATGCAAGAAAATAAATAGAATTTTGCCTCTAAACAGTAACATGCATGAATTGGGGCAATAGTTTTGAAGCATCAGTGGTGGGGAGAGGGAGAAGAGGATGGAGATCTGCTAAGGTAGAGACTCTTGTAAAACAAGCTTAAGTTATCATGCGATGGTAATATGATGTAATTTCTTAACACCCAGGAATGCTATTGCTCATATTGTATTGAAAATGTGACTCTAAGGATCTAACTAAAAATTTTTAAATACAAGGGATTTCCCTGAAACTCGGGCAAAGTTGTGGGGTAGAGTACCATAATTTAATTTTAATAATTCTTTTAAAATAAAAGGTATAGTAATTATTGTGGTTACCAAGAGTTTAATGACCAAGAGGATGGACCCAAGTCACCCAACACTCCAGGTTCAATCCCCCTAATTATTCCTTAATTTGTCATCTCGTCTCCCTCCTTAAAAATGCCTCACCAGTCCCCTAAACTCACTCATCCCACCTCCCTCCACGAAGAGCCAATACTCCATCCTATCCTCTCATGGCCTCCAGTGCCACCTCCGTCCTCCTGCACCCATCCTCAGCCCTGAGCAAAGACAATGACCGCCATGGCCGCGTGATCTTTGACCCCTCCCTCCTCCAGAATGAAGCCAACATACCAAAAGCATTCCTCTGGCCGACGTCTGAGAGGCCTGACTGTTTGGAAGAACTTGAGGCCCCAGTGGTTGACCTCAAAGGATTTCTTCAAGGAGATGAGTCGTCCACCGGTCGTGCTGCCGAGATCATCCGAGAAGCCTGCCTCACCCACGGCTTCTTCCAAGTAATCAACCACGGCATCGACCCGTCTCTCTTTCGCGAAGCAATGACAAACGCGGACCAACTCTTCCATCTCCCTCTGGAGACCAAGCTAAAGATCGAGCGACAGCCTGGGACTTTTTGGGGCTACACCGGAGCCCATGCCGATCGCTTATCCTCCATGCTGCCTTGGAAGGAGACGCTCTCCTTTGGCTATGACGACGTTGGATCCAAGAATGGTGTCGTCAACTACTTCGTGTCCAGCCTGGGGAAGGATTTTGAGTCCATCGGGTGCGTATATATATATATATATATGCTGTGATTCTTATTACTTTGGGTTTTTCCAGTTTGAAGGTATGTATTCATTATTTCTTTATCGCAGATGGGTCTACGAGAGATATTTTGGAGCAATGAAGGAGCTGTCTCTGAAGATCTTAGAGCTTTTGGCGGTCAGTTTGGGGGTGGATCGAGAGTATTTTCGGGAATACTTCAAGGACGGGGAATCAGTATCGAGATGCAACTACTATCCGCCGTGCCAAGTGCCGGAGATAGTTCTTGGGACTGGGCCGCATAACGATCCGAACGGGCTGACGCTGCTGCTTCAAGACCAAGTGGGAGGGTTGGAGGTGTTGGCGGATCACAAATGGCGGGCAGTCAAGCCGCAACCGGACGCGCTGGTGATCAATGTTGGTGACACATTTATGGTATGCATTTGGGAGGTGGAAAAGGGTGGGGTTACTTTTCCATTTTTTTTTTTTTTTTTTTTTTTGCAGAAAAAGGATAAATTTAATGTTGCTAAAAAAAGGGATGTTGCTAAAAAAGGGTGGAGGTCCTTTTTTTTTTTTTTTTTTTTTTTTTCCAGAAAAAAATATATTTAATGTTGGTAACGTCGTTACCATAAAAAAGCTAGCAGACTAGGGGAGGGAGATTAGTTGCGTTGGGGTTCACAAATGAGGAACTTTTAATATTAAATGAAAGAAAAGGACAAATTAATTGTTAGGATACGATTGTGGCAATGAAATTTAGAGCGGGAGAATGTTTTTATCTTGGGATTTTACATTTAATTTTGGGCTAAGGAAGTTACTATAAAAAGCGTATGGCGGGAGGGGGATTAGCTAGAAGAAGAAGGAAACACGTGACAACTGACAAGTATAAAAAGTGAAGGGAGTGAGGAATCACTTGCCTTGGGTTAATGATTCAAGCATATAAATAAAGAATTTAGATTACATTTTATAGCTCGTAATCTATCCATAATTTAAAAAAATTATCATATTTGGTATACTTTTTAAGTTGGTAATGCAAATTGCCAAATAATCTAGATTATCTTTTATGACGTCATCTGAATTACCAAATAGAAGGATGGCTATCCAGATTATCAAATATTTGGTAATCTAATAATTATATATTTAAATAAAAATATTCTCTAAAAAAATAATATTATATTATATTATTTTATAATAATATTATTATATTATATTATATTATTATAATAATATATAATTATAATAATATAATAAATTTATATTATTATATAAATAATATTATATTATATTATATTAATATATTATAATATATATTATAAATATAAATATATAAGAGAATATAATATATATTATAATATATAATATATATTTATATTTTATATGTGGGGTGTGATTTTTAATAAATTTGATTTGAGAATATTTTAAAAATTTAATATTATATTACCAGTAATTTGATTGTCATACCAAATATATCAATCAAGATTTTTAATAATTTTACTATAACATTATCCGTATGTATCAAATATAGTAATCAATATTACTGGTAATCTATCCAGATTGTAGATAATTTAGATTACCAAGTAACGTAGATTATCACTGTCTGGTAATGTACCAAATGTAATCTTAAAAAAAATTAATTATTAGATGAAATAACTAGAAAAAAAGGAATGTCTCTAGTATTTTTTTCTTTTCAAAAAATAAGGGAAATCTTAATTTGTTGGGTTTAGATAGTTAAGATAAAAAGTAGAGAGAAAGTGAGAAAGTGAGAGAGAGTGGATATAGTTACATTGTGTGTTTAATGTTTTCAAATTTAGGACAGGTTCACATGATAATCACATCGTGAGGCTTTTAAAAAAAAGGTATGTGTTGCATCTTTGGTACGACAAAATAATTCACCTTCTTTCGTAACATTAATTATCGGATTGCACCATAATTATTTTGAGATCTATGTAAGTAGAGAAAAAAAAATTCAGCAGGCTTTGAGATCTATGCAAGGCATGATCCACTGGTTGATATCATAAAAAAATTCAATCATTTCTTTGTGCGAAAGATACAGCACGAAACCTCGGAGAAGTATGAAAATAACAACAATACAAAAGATAAATGAATTTAGTACATGCAATCAAGGTAATCTTTAGTGGAAAACCAATCAATACAACAATGAGCTCGCAAAACATACTCATAATTTCATGCGTGCCATGCATCATAATTTGCTTTGTTGTTTGTTTAATTTGCAGGGTTTAACCAATGGGATATACAAGAGTTGCCTGCACCGGGCGGTGGTTAACTCGCAAATCAAGCGGCAATCGATAGTCTTCTTCCTGTGCCCAAAAGGCGATAGAGTGATCCGGCCCCCAGAGGCACTGGTGAGCCAAGAGAATCCTCGCAAGTATCCAGACTTCACCTGGTCAGAACTGCTGAGCTTCACTCAGAATTCCTACAGAGTTGACGGTGAAACACTCCAGTACTTCTCCCAGTGGCTTTCATCCTCCAAAGCAACAGAGTAGCTCCAGCCTTGGATTTGGAGGCAGCCTAGAAGACTTTTAGATACATAAGATATTTGAATAAATCATATGCTGCTTTCCATCTTCTGATATGTTTCTTCGTGCATGTTTTTTTTCTTTTTTTGGATGCAAGTTTCTTCGTACATGGTTTAGGTGCGAAGATGTTACTTGGGTCTACCAAATAAATTAAAGCTCTCATCCGAGAGTGGATGATGATACTCTAATGTGCTATCACTATTTTCTCATTTTGCTTTATTTCTTCATGGAGTGGTTCTAGATTGTGAGATCTCACGCAGGTTTGCTGAATAAAAATTCATGTGCGTATCCAAATAACAAAAACATGCTTGCCATATTGAAATCTCTCAAAAGATGAACTTCCATTAAGAGCTAATTTTTTATCTTAATTTATTATATAATATAAGCAAAGTTGTCATCTGAATGAATTAATAGTTAAGAAACTCACAATTACCTATGATTATATTATGATTTGGATCTTATAATTTTAGTCATATGATATTGAGGATATTGATGTAGGCTTGATTTAATTGATAGATACCGTGATGAATGGATCTATTAATATTATTAACTAGATTAGATCTTACTGTTTGTAGAGAATCCTAGAATATCAAAATTTCTAAGTTTCTATGGGATACTTATTCCATTGAGAAGATGAGCATCAATAAAGAGATTGAGAGAAAAGCCTACCCTGTTTTTTTTTTTTTCCATGGAATGCTGCTATGCAATGATCAAGGCTCTCAAGATATGCTTCGTTTTTATCCTTAATTTTTCTATGATTTGCATATTCTACTCTCCCGTAAGATGTTTGTAGAAATTCTAACATGTCAAGCTTTTTTAAAAAAAAAAAAAATCAGAGGACGGGCCTACATGGTTTATATTTCTTGTAAATAAAAATTGTGTTACAATCAATTGTAGCCACAGCCTTTTCAAGGTTTGGTTCGGTTCGGAGAGTATGAGCTGCATCACCCGCATGTTTTTGTCGTTATTTTTTATTTTTTATTTTTTCAAAACTCCGACAAGACGTTAGAATTGACGTGGACTAGAGGGGCTGGCATCAAAACATTTAAGGTTCTATCATCCAAAAAAGAGGGTGCCTGTTAGCCTTTTTTTTTATCTTGTAGTGCAAATCTACTCATGCGTCACTGTGTTTCTTCTTCGGAAATTTTTTGTGTCCCGCGGACGGGGCTCTGCGTGCACCGCGGGCGGTGCAGCGCGCACAAAGTATTTCCCTTTCTTCTTTCACCTGCTTAATTGAGAAGATACTGCACCAATGTGGGCCTAAGATTGCCAAATCTACTAAGAGAAAGCTTTGAGCATGTCAATGCATAGGACTAAAGATCCTATGTTGGATTTGGGTACATGTATCTACTATGATGGTCACATTCATCACGAGTGATGCTTTGTGAAGCCATGAAGATTGTAACCGTATGGGTAAGGTGCAAACGGGCCTAATGGGGCAGCAAGTAAATGAAAAATCTCAACAGAATAGAACCAACCTATCAAACTCATGGAAAAATATGGTATCCTGGCCTATGGGGTCGCCTATTTGTATCCCTTACATCAAACCATCCAACTTGAATTTAGATTATATAGAGATGAATATCTATTCCCTTAAATCTAGAGTTGAATTCTTGGATACTTGTACTTATCTGCACCATAGAATTCTAACCTAGAGTGGACCAATGGTTTAGGTATGGGTGAATATATATGTGGACCATGGACTAGTGAGCTCAATGTCAAACATGTTTTAGGCTGCACCCAACCTTAGTCCGAGTCCAATCTGATGAATAGTGAAGACAACCACCCATCTGGAGATGGCTAGGCTCTAGAATTTCCAACACAAACCATTATTTGCGGTCAGGCAGGATTAAGTTGATGGAATGGTCTTTTATGGCTTAATCAACCATGAAATTGAAACTTGATCTATATATCTCTAAAATGTTCGAACCAAACAATATCCAAAGCTACAGTGGCCAATACTTCCTCATTGCTATCTCTTTCTCGGAGTTAGCATGGCTACCAATGGAGCCAGCATCCTAATTGCTTGTTAGTAAGGGCTACTTACATGTTGAGTTAAATCAGATCTTTGGCATGATTCAATCAAGCCAAATATATTAATTAAATGCTAATCTAGAGATCTTGATTGCATTATCTATTCATGTTAGATTTGATTGGTATTAAGATTTATATCCTTATTGACTAATTGAGATTTTTCACATGAATTGGCTTGTTAGTAACTTAAATTTGTATGGTCAATGAATGTTAGTTCAGCTCATTAGCACCCATCTCTTTATGAATAAGATTTCATGTTCAAACGTGAATGATGATAAATAATCACTATATTTACATATTTGGTCCAAGAAAAGGCAATAGATAGGTCCTATTAAAGTTTGAATAATGGCAGCTTTATACCCAACTCTAGTCTCTTGTGATTCAAACAAGCTAGCAAACAAAATCCAAAGCCCAACATGACTCATCTTTGTTAGAATATGTTCCGATTAAATAGCCGATTTATCATGGACTCTACTATTTAAATTTGGATAATGATCAACCTAAATTCAAATAGAATTCAAATCTCATCCGATTATTCGATGGAAGTACCGATAAAAGTTTATAAATAGAGGTTCTATCCATGCCCATAAATGTGACGTAGAAATTCCATTATCACGGCTATAGCATAAGGTATGAGAGAAGGGAGAGAAACTGATCTAAGAAAGAGTAAGATGTCTTCCTTCTTTTCTGCATCAAATTTCTCTGTATCAGATATGTTTTATGAAGATTATGAAAACTTTCTTTTATGATCCTGATTTTTCATGATGTTCTTGATTAGAAATATGTTGTAGAACATCAGATTTATGTTTACATGTGGTATCAGAGCCTATTTTTCATGATCTTTATAAAATAAAAAATTTATTTATTTATTTTAAAAATTTTAAAATTAAGATTTTATGATAGAATAAATAAATAACTAAAGTTTTATGATGAATCTACCACTATATCCTGATATGCATCAGGAAGATGATCGGACTCTGGTCGTCTCCTATCAAGATGGCCGAATCTCGTTTGCCGGCAAAGCCATGAGGATGGGCTCATGGCAGGACCGACGAGTCTTCTCTGGAAACAAACCAACAAAAAAAATGAGAAAAAATATGATAGGTGTGCCCCATTCAATCGGCAGTAGTCGTGGCTACTGTCGTGTTGGCAATAGGCCGATTTTGCAGCCGCGACAGCCACCCGAAAGAGGCAGTGGTGGCGGCCTAGCCATTTGCTACCCCTTAAGACGCCATAGATGAAACTCGCGACGAAGCCAGCAACAGTCCCATCCAGCCCAAAGTGGTACCGACAAGGGTTGAGAGCCATGCAGGGATGGCAGCAAAACCCACAACCACGGTAACCTGCTGCGATTGCGGCAGAGTAGAACGCCACGCAAGGGGGGCGGTGCGCAAGGAGATGACGCAAAGGGTGGTGGCACATAGCGCGGTGGTCGGGAAGAGACTTGGGCTGCGCATGGCAGTGGCTAGACGGTCGGGAAGAGGCTTCGGGCGACCAGTCGACCGCCTTGCAGTAAGGAAAAATCCTTCTCATAACAGAGAAGGACAAGGAGAGGTAGCCCTAAAGGGCTAGCAGGGTTCGGGTTCGGGTCTGACCCGCATCCATTAAGCAAAAGGCTAGCCCATTAATGCTTAAAGATTGATTGAGTCAAATCCAAATTGGATCTATTTGGGTTAGGAGTTCTTTTGCATTTAAGCCCTTAATAAAGTTTAAATTATGAAAGGATCCAATTTTAGTTTTAGACTTTTTTACAAATTAGCCCCTAAAATTTTTGAAATTTCAGAATAGTCCTCGAAAATTTTCTTTCGATCCCTAGATGGATTGTTTTATCTTTTAATGATCCATTAAGTTTGTTTTAAACTATTATTTAATGAAGATCTTGGGATTTTATGTCATTAAATATTGATTATTGATGAAATTTCTTTCATATGCATGTTTTTAAATTTATAGTTTGTTAGTCACCAAAGTGGCCAAACTAATATATTTAACATGTATTAAAAAATTTTAATTATTATTTATATGCATGATCTTATGTATAGTTTGTTAGTCACCAAAGTAGCCAAACTAGAATATTTAAAAGAATTTTAACATGTATAATCTTATCATTTATCTATGATTAAATGTCTATTAACGAAAAGTTAAATGGATAAATCGATGTTCACAATTCAATGGAACTTTAGGATTTACCTAAAGATAAATCAATTATTTCATGAATAGTGAGTATAATAGAGATAAATTAATATTCTTTAATCAAATATATTTGTATATCCAAAGATCATCGGTATATTTTTGTTGGAATGTTTAATTATCTATTAAAAAATTATTAATGGTATTAAATTATGATAGTATGTTGTAATATATATCCATAGAAGAATTACAATATGCTTTTATTATTAATTATCTGAATCCATAATGAAATTATTTTGTTTAAATTTGAGCATTTATATATGTATTATTTTGTAGCTGTTTCTCTTCATTCACATACTTCATCTGTTACCATATTTAATTATTTAAACTTCTCTGAATGGAGTGAACAAGTTAATTTCTAATTAAGTATTTTGGATCTTAACTTAGCACTATTGAAAAATAAACCTACTAGTCTTACAGATTTCAGTAGTGAGAAAGAGAAGTTACATCATAAAGCATGGGAATGTTCTAACAGATTAAGCCTTATGTTCGTGCAAATGATTACTGCCAACAATATTAAGAGCACTATTCTATAAATAGGAAGTGTGAAAAAATATTTAAAACTTTTGGAAGAATATTTTTATTCTATAAATAAGTCACTCGCTGGTACATTAATGGCAGAACTCATGACCATGAAGTTTGATGGATCGTAGCGTATGCAAAATCATATTATAGAGATGACTAATATTGCAGTAAGGTTAAAGTCTTTGGGGATGACTGTTGATGACTCCTTCTTAGTATAATTCATTCTGAATTCTCTACCTTCTGAATATGGATCTTTTCATATCAATTATAATACTGTTAAGGATAAGTGAAATGTCAGTGAATTATCTAGTATGCTTATTCAAGAGAAAATAAGACTAAAAAAATAAGATAGTCATTTCATTAACTTGATGAATTAAGAAATTAGTAAAGTATACAAGAAGAAAGCCAACAAGTTCAAGAAGAATAAGAAAATACCTGTAAAAGATTTTCGGATGATAAGAAGAAATAAAAGCTGGATATGTGTCATTTCTATAAGAAAGTTGGATACTATCAGAAAGATTGCTTAAAATGTAAGGCTTGGTTCGAGAAAAAAATAAATCTTATACATTTGTATATTTTAAATCAAACTTAACTGAAGTTTCTAATAATACTTGGTGGCTTGATTCTAGTGCAACCACTCATGTTTCTAATTTGATGCAAAAATTTCTTTCGATCCAAACCACAAATCCAACTGAAGACTTAATGCTCATGGAGAATCGTATGAAGGTTTCAATTGAAGGCATAGACATTTATCGTTTGATCTTGGATACTAGCTATTATTTGGATCTATTACAGACAACTTATATACCTTCAATTTTTAGGAACTTAGTGTTTCTTTCAAAACTTGATATTTCTGAATTTAATTTTAGATTTGGACATGGTTATTTTAGTTTATATAAGAATACTTTATTTATTGATTTTGGAGTACTTATTGATGGTTTATATAAATTAAAACTTGATAATTTTTTGGTTGAATCCCTTTTTACTGTGCATCATAATTATGGTATTAAGCATAATTTTTTAAATAAAAATTCTGCTTTCTTGTGACATAAACATTTGGATCACATATCCAAAAAAATATTAAAAAAATTAGTAAAGAATAAGATTCTTTCAAATCTAGATTTTATTGATCTTGGTATATGTATAGATTACATCAAGAAAAAGCAAACTAAATATAATAAGAAAGGTACCATAAGAAGCACTCAGTTTCTTGAAATTATACACACTGATATATGTGAATCTTTTGATGTTCCATCCTTTAGTGAAGATAAATATTTTATCATTTTATCGATAACTTTTTACGTTATGATTTTATCTATTTGCTTAATAAAAAATCTCAAGCAGTGGATGCCCTTGAGGTATTTGTAAATGAAGTTGAAAGGCCATTAGATAAAAAGATAAAAATCATAAGATCTAATAGAGCTTGTGAATATTATGAAAAATATAATGAAATATGACAATGTCCAAGTCCATTTGCAAAGTTTCTCAAAAAATATGGTATATGTGTGCAATACACTATACCAGGTACACCTCAGCAAAATGATATTGCTGAAAAATGAAATTAGATATTAATAGATATGATTAGAAATATGATAAGTAACTCATTATTACCTAAATCATTATGAATGTATGCTCTTAAAACTATTATATATTTACTAAATAGGATTCCTAATAAGGTAGTTTCAAAAACTCCTTTAGAACTATGGACTAGAAGGAAATCTAGTTTAAGGTATCTTCATGTTTGGGATTGTGCAGTGAAAGCAAAGGTTTATAATTCACATGAAAGAAAATTAGATTCTGAAATGATTGATAGTTACTTTATTGGTTACCCAAAGAAATTTAAAAGATATAGATTTTGTTATCCAAACCACAGTCCAAAAATTATCGAAATCAATAATGTAAGATTTATTAAAAATTATGAAGTCAGTGGAAGTGATTAATAAAATAGTGTGGAAATAAAGAAAGTCAAGATAGATATTTCATTACCCATAAGTGTTTCTTCATCCATACCTATACAAAATATTATGCCTAATAATGAATAATATTTGAATGAAGAATTATCCCATGAAGAAACTGATTCACAAATGTCTGAAGTACCTGAACCACAAGAAATACCTTTAAGAAGATCTGAAAGAAAAAAAAATCAGCTATTCCTAATGATTATGTAGTATACTTACAGGAGTTAGATTTTGATACTGAAATTAATAAAGATCTGATTTCATTTTCACAAGCCATAGAAAGTATTGAGTCCGATAAATTGATTGATGCCATGAAAGATAGGTTAAAATCCATGAAAGATTATAAAGTCTGGGATCTTATCAAATTGCCAGAAGATTCTAAACAAGTCAGATGTAAATGGATCTTTAAGACCAAGCACGACTCGAATGGCAATGTCGAATAATATAAAGCTAAATTTATTGCCAAGAGTTATACTCAGAAAGAAGATATTGATTATAAAAAAATATTTTTACTAGTCTCAAAGAAAGATTCATTAAGAATTATCATGGTATTGGTGGCTCATTATGATTTAGAGTTACACCAAATGGATGTAAAAATAGCCTTTCTTAATAAAAAACTTGAAGAGAAAATTTATATGGATCAACCTGAATTCTCGGTAAAAGAAAAACGTTAAATGATGTGCAAATTAAAGAGATCAATACATGGACTGAAACAAGCTTTCAGATAATGGTACATTAAGTTCAACGATACCATAATATCTTTTGGATTTAAAGAAAATACCATTGATCGATGTATATACCAAAAGATCAGTGGGAGTAAGTTTATATTTTTAGTTATATATATTGATGATATTTTACTTGCTGCTAATGATTTAAGTATATTACATGAGATGAAAGATTTTTTCTCAAAAAATTTTGAAATGAAAGATATGGAAGAGGCATCCTGTGTGATAGAACTAGAAATATTCCATGACAGATCACAAGATATTCTAGGATTATCTCAGAAAAGATATATCGAAAGAATTTTAGAGAGATTTAATATGGATAAATGTTCAGCTAAAATTATTTTAGTACAGAAATGGGACAAATTCAGTTTCATGCAATATCCAAAGAATGATGTAGAATGAAAGAAAATGCAATCAATTTCTTATGCTTCTGTTGTGGACAATTTAATGTATATGTAAACTTGCATAAGATCGGATATCGGTTTTGCAATCGGGATGCTAGGTAGGTATCAAAGTAATCCCAAAAGAGATCATTGGAAAGCTACAAAGAAAGTCTTGAGATACCTACAAGAAATGAAGAATTACATACTCATGTATAGGAGATACGATCACTTAGATGTGATCAAATACTCGGATTCAGATTTTGCTGGATGCACTGACAGCAGAAAATCCACGTATGGTTATCTCTTTATATTTATTGAAGGAATAATATCGTGAAAAAGTGCTAAAAAATTTATCATTGCTTTATCAACTATGAAAATAGAGTTTGTGGCATGTTTTGAAGCCACAATCTAGGTATTATGATGGTGGAACTTTATTTTAGGACTTGGGGTTTCCTATTCATTGCGAATTGGTTATTCGTCCATACGGGTTTAGCTTACAACATGTTTGGAAGTCCTCGGCCAAATGAGTATTTCACAGAGAGCCGACAAGGAATTCATTGATAATCGACTGTTTTGATTCTTTGCAATAACTCGATAAATTTAGTAGATCCTTTTAGGAGGGCCTCCAATGACCATAGATCAAACCTATCTAATTTTTATAGTACGATGGTTGGCTGTTCATGAATTAGCTGTACCTATCATTTTTCTCTTAAGGTCAAGATCAGCAATGCAATTCATCCAACGATAAACCTAATTCGAATTATAGAGCTATAACACAATCAAACCCGAATGAACAAAATATTGAATTAAATCGTACCAATCTATACTGGGGTTTATTACTCATTTTTGTACTTATCTTATTTTCTAATTATCAAACTGCTGAAAATTTATTATGATAATTCTGCAGTAGTATTCTTCTCTAAAAATGATAAATATTCAAAAGGTATAAAACACATAGAGTTGAAATCTTTTGCTGTTAAGGAAGAGGTTTAGAAATAAAGAGTGTCTATTGAACATATTGGAACTGATCTCATAATAACAGATCCGTTGACAAAAGGCTTGCAACCGAAGATATTTAAAGAACATGTACATAGAATGGATCTTGGTTGTATTAATAAATAATGTATTAATAATGTTTTTAACATTCTAAGCTCAATAAAGTGTTTTCTTATTTACATTAATGAATTTCATATTTCTTATAATGGTGTACATATAAATTATATTATATTTAATTATAACAGAAAAGTCTCTCTAAGATATTATTGTGGACCATAATGAAAAGAGATATATATATATCTTATAGACCTAGTATATTAAATTATAAGTATTATGGTATATGAAAGGAAGTATGCTGAATGAATGGCATATAACGGTCATAACTCACATTTAGTAATTTATCATACTAAGATAATTATAATAAATATTAAGAATAAAATTTGTTATAATCGGATTAAGTGGGAGAATATTAGAATATGTCTCGATTAAGTGATCGATTTATCGTGAACTTTGCTATTTGAATTTGGATAATGATCAACATAAATTCAAATAGGATTCAAATTTCATCCGATTACTTGATAGAAGTATCGATAAAAGTCTATAAATAGAGGTCCTATCTCTGCCCATAAATATGATGTAGAAATTCCATCATTACGGCTATGGCATAAGATACGGAAGAAGGGAGAAAAATTGATATAAGGAAGAGTAAGATGTCTTTTTTCTTTTCTGCATCAAATATATTTTATGAAGATTATAAAAAAAAAATTTATGATCCTAATTTTTTATGATGTTTTTGATTAAAAGCATACCATAAAATATCAGATTTACGTTTACAATCTTGACCCACCTGCACCATCTTGTAGCCTACCTGAGTTGACTAACCCAAACCAACTTAAGTTAGTTGATTGAATCAAGTTCTTAGTTTTATTATTATTATTATTATTATTATTATTATTATTATTATTATTAAAAAATTATCATTGTTGTTATGAGAACAACACTAAGTCATTTATATTTTTTATTTAGATAAATAATAAAAAATTTGTGGCACGATGGCCGTTTCTGTTAGGAGAAAATGACCGTGAACGGAAAGAGACTGTTATGACGGCAATTATCGCTGTCACCGCTTCAAAAATTAATCATTTTGACCGCGGATGAGCAGGACGGTTGTTTTCACTTGTCCGAAATCCAAAGCAATCCCAAGTTGCACGCCTCGCTCTTCTTGGACTCTTATATTAAAGAACAAGGGCAGCAGGAGACCCAAGAAACCAAGAAAGGAGTAAAAGGAAAAGACTTGCCCTTCTTGAGGTAAAGAGATATTCTTCTTCGCCTTATCCTCTCTCGTCTCCATCTTTTTCTTTGTCGGTGAGGGTCTAAATTCCAGCGATCCTTCATCATCATAGGTGATAGATGTTTTCTTATTTCTTTTTGGCAAAGAATGTGCAATTTTGATCGACCCTAATAGCAGTCGTTCAAAAAGAAAATTGGATAGAGATTTGCTGGAATTAATTTGTAGCTGTGGTTTGATATCTGGGTACTGAAACGAAAAATTCGGAAAGGTTTGATGGGTTTCAACTGCTTTGAATTTCTTGTATGTTAATTATGCAGGGTCTGTGGCTTTGAGTTATGGATTGGCATCATTTCAAATCTCTCCACTGTTTATTGTGTTGTGTAGAGATTGTTTTCTTGGACTAGGATGTTTTCTCAGACTAGGAATTTTGGTGAATTAGCATCCTTATTGGTGGAAGCCCTAATTTTACAGATTCTGTCATCTGGGGATGAGGATTTCTTGGTTTTAGTTGCATCTCCCAAATGGCATGATGTTCCTGAAAAGTAGAAAATGTTGACATTATAGATCTTGGTTTCTTTGCTTGGTCAGGATGCTGACTATCTGAGGCCGATGTGGGATATTATCTGTATAAATATTGGAGAAGTGATTAAATTCTGCTCAACTGCCATAATCTTGTATTGATAATTGTTTGCTTAAGGCTAGCTTGTCACTATTAATTTTTGTCATGTAGCTAATGCCTTCCTGTGCAATTTTGATTTATCCAAGAATAATATTAGGACTTCATAGCTTCATGGCTTTTTCATGTTGATGAGTATAATAAGGAAAATAACCTCTTGCAACCTGAACTGTTATTGATGTTTCTGTGGTTGTTGGCATACATTTAAGCTGACATTTTTTTTCATATGACAACAATAGCTTTCTGAAATTAACTGCTGTTTATTTTTCTGCAGAATATTTTCTCTGGTATTTGACACTCCACTACATATATATGTGGCATACAAAATCTCACCACAAGCATGGGCAACAAGTTACTTTTCCTTCTGGGAATTCCAAGGAGTATAGGCAAAGAGCAAACTTTATACCTGACAATTTCAGCTCACTTGACCAGGTATTTGCTTGGGCTGATGTTTCTGCCCATTTTCTTGTTCTTTCTAGTCTGATACAACTCTGGAGCTCTGAACTCAGATAGATTAAAAATTAAGAATTTGTTAGATGGTTGACTATCTTAGGCAGTACGAGACTATCTGATCAATAGGTTGTTTCTTAATGAAGAATGAGTACTCGTGACTATGTCTCAAAGGCCTAAGCATCTTCAACCCATTTAAGTGGAAACCTTTAAATATCATACACATCATTAGATTCAATTATCTTGTTGGTATCTTATGTCTTCCCCCATTATCATGCTTTATAGATACATTTTTTCCCATAGATTTTCTTTTTTTGAAAAAGAAAAAGTTTGGCCATCATCATTTGCAGTGTTGTCTTATATGTCTAGTTATCACTACTTAGAGTGAGCATGTGCAACTTTGACATCTCAAAAGAGAGGAGGTAGAACCAGAAAAGATATCTTCTTCGATTCATCTTTGGAGGTGAATAACTCAGACTTGTGTCACAGTTGAGATTTGAAGGTCAGAATTTCTTCTAACACAGGGCAAGCAATAAAGACATGAAGGCTTTGATATGCTTTTTAATATAATGCTTCTAAGAGATCAGCATTAACTCAAAATATTATTGATCACCCTCATAATGGTGATCATATGAATCTGTTGATTCATTAATATCATTGTTGATGAGCTTATGTGCACGGGTTCTCTAACAATCATTCTCAAGATAAATTCGGTTTAAGATTTACTTGGCTTTTTTATTCCATTTCTAAATTCCATTATTCATTGATTGACTTTGAGATTTTCACTGTCAATGCCCTACTGTTACATTTTAAAAGGTGGTTATAGTATGACATTTAATGTATAACATCTTTTTCATTTTCAGGTTATTTCTGCATTGAGAGAAGCTGGACTTGAGTCCTCAAATTTAATTCTAGGTATTGACTTCACAAAAAGCAATGAATGGACAGGTGAGGTGATGGATTTCTGTCAAAAAGTGGAGGCCATTTTGTTTTCTGTTTTTTGATGTCCTTTAAATGAATTCATTGTTTTTTGTTAGCTAAGGGAAAGTGACATTATTATTTGGTGATTGTAGGTAAGTATTCTTTTCGTAGAAGATCTCTTCATGCTATTGGTGATACACCTAATCCCTATGAGCAAGCCATTTCGATTATTGGTCGTACGTTGTCTCCTTTTGATGAGGACAATTTGATACCATGTTTTGGTTTTGGTGATGGTAAGCTTTGCCTTTTTTCCTTTTACTTTCATAATTATATTTGCAGGTTTGTTCATGCCATCAGTTTTTCTTTGTTACTTACATAATCTGCCTTCAATTTCATAGCTTCGACGCATGACCACTCTGTCTTCAGCTTTTACCCTGATCACCACCCTTGTCGTGGTTTTGAGGACGCTCTTGCACGATATAGAGAGATTGTTCCTTACCTAAACTTGTCAGGTTTGAATTGTTTCTTCCTTTATATTGCAATCTCTTGGAACAAGCTGACTATTCAGCATTTGTAGAGGTGTAGTTTATAGTCATTCAGCGTTTGCTATAGAAGGTTTTACATGTGAATTAAAACCATTCAGAATGTAGTGCAAATGACATAAAAATCACAACTTGATATCTTACTGCTTAATAATCTCAAAGAAGATATCTTACTGCTTAATGCACACTTGTATTTTAATTGATCAACAAAATTATATTTCATGTTTCTAGAATTTAGTTAAAAGTTCATCAACTTGACATCGTCAGTTATTAGGGAAGAGTATATTGGTTGTACTACATCTAGCTTTGATTTTAGAAGTTGTGTTTTAACAGTTGATGGGAATGTCATGATGTCACTGTAAGTCCTGTGGGTAAGTTTGAGTTCAAATGTCAATTGGTTGCGCACATTCATGAAGAAACCTCTCTAGCTCTAGGGAGACAGATTTACTTTGTCTTATAACTAATTCCCCAATAACTTCTATGTCCTTCAATTCTCTGGCTGCTCTAGTTGAGAGAATATTTTGGAGGATCATACTTGCATAAGTTTTTATGACAGTGCATCTCAAACCTTCTAACAGGGTCATTCCTAAAGTAGAAAACAGTAAACACGGTTTCCTTGTGCTCATGCCCTTTGTGGGTCGGTGTGCTCTACATGGCATAGGCTTGTGCAATGACTCGACGGCCAGCATGCGCCTTGTGCTACATGTAGTCCCACATGGACTTGGTGCATTGCCCCACTTTGTGGACCACTTGTCATGTGCAGCACAACTACATTATAAAGAGCATAGTCACAAAGAAACTTCACTCAATCTTGATTGCAAGAAACTTCTAGGGTAATGTACCCGCTTCAAAATCCCCTAGAATCTCAAAATTCACACCCAATTCCTATGCACTTTCCTACTTCAAGCTTTGTGACATTGGTTGCGGTGTTAACATTTTAAAGCTAGTGCTTTTATGAGTTCTTAGACCTTGCATCTATAGGCAAGAAAGTGCATGTTGTGCAAAAAAGGAAGGGGGGGTGGGATTGTCCAATGCACGAGGCTCCTACCATTGGGGGTTCCAAGGAGGGTTAGATATATGCAGCCTTAACCCCACATGTGGAGAGGCTTTTTCCATGTTTCGAAAACGTGAACTCCAAATCATAATGGAGCAACCCTACCATTGCTCCAAAGTTCGCCCTCTTGCACAACCTGAAGATCAATTGGCTGGATGGGCTACCTTCCCTGATAGTTACATAGTTTAAACTTATTAATTTAAGAGATACCTATCAAAAATTTCTAGACTTGCAATGCCAAAGTTTGTACATAAAGGTCTATATTCATCTTTGAGGCTTAATTTATAAGCCAACACTAAATCAAAACATAATGAAAATTGGAATTTTTAATAATAACATAATGAAAATTGAAATTTTTAATAATACAAAGTATGCTGGAAATAAAATGTAGATAGATAATCAAGGAAATGTAAAATTGAAGAATCCAGCAAAAAAAGAGCAAAAAGTATGAAGATATGTCTTCGACTCTTGAAACTCATATGTAGATGTACTTAGGTGTTACACAACATGGCACATCATTTCACAGTATGTATCATGTGGGTGTGTTACTAGCAGATAACACTGGTTTGCTACAAGTTGCATGCCAGCATTTGTCATGATGCATGCAAGTATTGGCACCAAGGATTTAGGTCATGCTTGCATGAGACAGTACCATCAATGCTGTATTGTTATATCAGGAAACTAAGATCAGGACACTTGTGGGACACTAGTTCATTAATGGGCCAAGATATCCTGCCCATCCAGCAGAAACTAACCAGGACCAGTGAGTACCAAGGCCAGTTTGGCTGGTACTGTGCATGACTTGCCTCATGGTGCAGACAAAGACCAAGGAATAGAGAGCAGCATGGGAAGGTACACTCACTTTCTCTTAGGTTTAGGCATGGGAGGAAATGCAGACATTAACTGAGAAATAGAGAAGGGGGAGGAGAGAGAGACACCGTGAGAGAGGAAGGGAGATGATTAAGGAAGGAAGGGATGGCACATCAGGCCATATAGAAAATGTTTTCAAAATTCACTCAAATTCTCATATTAGAAAAAACCTAGAAACCTCAAAGAATATGTCAACATTCACTCGAATTCTCATATAGGAAAAGGTTTGAAAGATACTGAACAAAAATTTGGAATCTAGACACTGTATCATCCCAAGAGTCAGGATGCAAGCATCCCAGTTCTCAGTTCTGTCCTGACCTGGGACACGACCGGTATGAGGCTCGGCACTGATGTTTTGAACCTTGATTGGCAAGCCATAATATTAACCATCCATTCAACACACCAGGAACAGATGGTACTTCAATCCTAATATATCTGATATTTGTGCAAGACAATTTTGATTTGCTCCATGTTCTTGGTAAAATGATCTTAGATATGTTATTGCAAATCTCATTTAGGTTTTGACAGGGAAGATAGTTTTTTTCTATAAAAAAACTGTATAAATATTTTTATTCAATGACATTGACTGGTTACTTTTCTTGACACCAGAAGCCTTTATCTTATTGTCTTATATATATAGTTTATGCTAGTGATCCATGTTGATCCAGCAGTGTCGTAAATTGTATGATTTCACTCTCTGTTATACTCCAGCAATTTCATCACTAATTTGTTTGGCATTCATGTAATGATCCTTTCTTGCACCTGATGTGCAGGCCCAACCTCATTTGCTCCGATTATCCATGCAGCTATTCAAGTTGTTCAAAAAAGTAACTGGCAGTACCATGTGCTTGTCATTATTGCTGATGGGCAGGTAAAGAGCTTTTTGCATTATTGGATGTGTTCATTTGACTTACCATGTCTACATTGTCTACTTCATTGACAAGTATAGGTTACCAGGAATTCAAACATACCACATGGCAAATTAAGTCCAGAAGAACATGCAACCATAGAAGCAATAGTTGATGCCAGGTGAACCATCAAAATATGCTCATCAACTCTATACTTTACTCCTGATACTTTATTCTAATGCATTTCACTCGTTCAGCTATTATCCCCTTTCAATCATAATGGTTGGTGTGGGTGATGGACCATGGGATGCAATGCAACAGTTTGATGATTGCATTCCTCAGCGGGCATTTGATAATTTTCAGGTATTTGTTTATCTGATTGTTGCCTTGTGATAATACCAAGTAGCTTGTTTAACTTGTTTAACTATAAAAATATTGAGTTCACAGATGTTCGTATGTTAAACATACTGCTTTGCTAGCTGTCAGTCTGCTAGATATACATTATGCTTACAGGAGTCTATGATTACCAACCATATGACCAAGAATCCTCATGTTTAAAGCCAAGAAAAAGAAGGGAGATTATATTGTTATAAATAGTGCATGAAATGAACAATTATTTGTTAAAAGAACTTCACTTTCTTTTATAAGGGGAAATTACCTCATTATTTCACTAGTTTCACAGTTATCCAGTTGTTGTATAATATTGCAATGAACACAAATATTGACTTGTCTTCTAGAAGAGAACAAGAAAGAATTATAAATTGCTAGGATGAGGGGAGGAAAAGGTGGATGCATTAGATGCATTAAAAGCAAGGGTACTATGATTTGTTAAAGACAGAAAAACTAAGGAAAGATGTAAAGCTTCTGTAAATTATTGAATAGGGGCTCTACAAGAGTAATTCTTTTGGGAAGAGCCATGGTTGAGTGACGAAATCACTCTTTTTTCTCTTTTTCTTTTTGGAGGGGGGGAGGTTCACTTCAAATTCCAAAATGGAAATGACTTTGAGAAATGATACAAAAGGGTTGGGTATTAGGTTGGACAAAGTTGCCAACTAAAGCACGAAGAAACATAGGAGTAATTAGATTGATTTCATTAGCTAAGTTATTGAGTTATCAAAAATCAGGCTAATGTCAAATGACTAAAGGACTACTTTGGTTCCCATACAAAAGAACAAAGGCAGTATTTTTTTTTCAAAAAAAAAGAAAAAGGCGCCATCTATAACAAGTATTATAAACCACGCTATCAATTTGTGGGAAAGAAGAATACTATAGAGCTCAAGATTCACGGACTCGATACGGCAATCCGTGCCGGTTGCCGGCTAGTACAGTACCATACCGTATCATCCTCGTGCCGTGAATAAAAAAATTAAAAAAATCCCATCCAACGACTAAAATAAAGAAAAAAAGAAAGAAAACCACACCGTACCGGTGCCATTCGGCCCCATACCGGACTAAATCGTCCGATACCGGCCCGTACCATATCGAACCAAGCAGTTCGGCCTAGTTCAGACTATTTTTCGAAAAATCGATCTGAACCGTTCTACTCCTCCATCAATACGGTACGGTATGGGATGTATCAGGTTCGGGCCGGTACGAAATACCTTGATAGAGCTCAAGAAAAATGTTAAAGAACCAGTCCAAGTTTCTACCATGAAGGTGAGCAATATATATCTTGAGCAATTTTTGCAAAGATTAAGAGAGAAAAAAAAAATTATATTTGTTTTGATCAACTTTAAGAAACATTTTTTCTTATTTTCAACTTTTCATTTTGAAGGTCATGTTTTTTCATTATTTTTTTTATTTCTTAAACAATATCTGCCGAGGCATTGACTTAGTGCTTATACCCCTATATAATTGCAATGCTTTTGCTGCCTATCTGCATAGATTAGTCGCCTATACTGTGATCATTACTTATTTCATTCTTAAATATGCTCCTTTATTCATTGAGCCTATGTCTACTTCCTTTCTTCAATAAAGATGTGGTAAGACTTACATAGAAAGTTTGAAAATTTTGAAGGGATATGTACATGTACTATTTGTATCATGGACTTATAGGAGATGAAAATGAGACATATCAACTTAATGATAAATTTATGATATATTTGTTGGTTGCTGTGAGGCTTTAATCCTGTTCTTTAAATCACTATTTTAATGCTCTAACCAATTAAGCTATAGGAGCACCGTATCATGGAAGCTGACTGTATTCTTTATTGATGGTCATCAACTTTCAATATTTATAAGATGTTAGATTATGTTTCAAAAATTTTGAATATTTTACTTTTTATTGTTTAAACCTTTAGTCACAAACCCTGTCTGCTCCTGCCCCCAGTATAAATAGAAGTGTAATCCTGACAATTATTTTAGACTACATCTGACCATTTGGATATCTAGGAAGATAGGCACCTTGAAGACAATGGCTTGCCTGGTGAGTTGCACATAGGAGCTGAAATCTGCCATGGAAACTGAGAACTGCCTGTGCTACCAAATGAGAGCTGGGTTGGAGTATGGAAAGTTAGAACCAAGAAGTGGGACACAGGAAATTGTGGTATAAATTAATATAGCAAAAGACAAACTTATTTTGTGGGTCTTAAAGGAAAAGAAAAGAAATGTGCTATGTTTGTTCCATCAACATAGATTTGTAAGAGTTCTAGCAACTTCTAAAATAAAAATAGCGTGATGTTTTTTGAACAAAACCTGATCCTGTTAGATACATGGTACAAAGTCAATGCAAGAAGGCAGTTTTTCAGAGACCGAGCTTCTATAAGACTAGATATAAACACATACTGTTCTAGAATACTCTGAATGTTCCTACATGGCAGATTTTGACCACATGTGCAGATGATTGGGATATGATGGCTGCTTTTGAGTGGAGCATCCACTGCAGTGCTGGTCTCACATCCTTCCCAGTTACCCTACCCCTGAGCAGTAAATAGATCAAAAGTTGATGAGAAATGAATTTATCTGCTAAACTTTGTTCTGTTGCCTTCTACAAGTAGTGCTGACATTTTTCCTTAAAGGCAAAATAAAATGGCCCCATTTTTTAATAAAGGGAATTCATCATCTGCAACATACACAACCTCAATATATTTTATAAGTAAATTATGTCAGAATAGAACTTCAAAGGTATTTTGCTCCTATTGTTATTGGACTTATGCATTTTCAATGATTGTAATGCCTTTTCAGTATGCTTTTGTGAATGCTGAAAGAAGCTGCATATTCTTTGTTCCTTCTTCTGATTAAGACTTTGGTTATTGCAGTTTGTGAACTTCACAAATATCATGTCCTCAAACATAGAAGTATCAAAGAAGGAAGCAGCATTTGCGCTTGCGGCACTAATGGAAATTCCCTTTCAATATAAAGCCACACAACGTCTGCGACCCATGGAGTAAGTCTGTGGAACATTCTGTACTAATAGTTATATGGTGTTACCTGACTCTGTCAATGATCTGGGAGTTTCTAATGCCAAGCTTCTGCTCTCTCACAGAAAGCAAAGGGACAAGGCAGATGCCCCTAAGATTCTTCCTCCTCCAAGTGCAGTAATTGAACATGATAATGCAAAAAATTCTTATCCTCAGCCAGAAACCTCCCAGTCTTCTGGTTGCAATGCTCAAGTAGAGCAGGTAGGTTTTTTCCCCATTCATGCACTGTTTTTGGTTTTCAAATGGTAAATTGTCATAACAAATATTTGCTGCTTTTCAAGGCCTGCCCTATTTGCTTGACAAATCCAAAGGATATGGCATTCGGATGTGGTCATTTGGTAAGCTTTATCTGAACTTGCATGTCTAAACAAATCACATAAATTAAAGATGGTCTAGCATCAATTTATTTAATTTAGTTAAATCGTGGAGACACTTTATGCTGGATCATTCTAGGTGTTCAAAATATAATTTGCTTGCTATGCTGAACCAGTCAAGACCTGGTATAATAGTCCACCAGATTTGAGAACGATATCTAGTTTTCTACTAGAACCTAAATTCCATCTACCTTATTTTTTTTAAGCAGAAAAAGTTAAATCATTATATTTCAAGAAGTTGGAAACTATGAATAGCATTACAGGGCACTGGCATCCTAAGCCCAAAGTTAGGTGCTTTTTATTACTGTTCCACCATCACATGATCTGCCTACATCTTGTTGAAGCGACATAAAATTTGTGATGAAGGATGATGTTGGCTACTAGTTTACTTGTTTGCTGCGTTTGCTTGAAATGAAAAACATGATGCTATTCAACAGTAACAAAGCTCTCCAGATTCCACAAAAACGACAAAAACCTGAGAAGTATCAAATAATTAATTTGGTATTACATAATAAGCATTTTCTATATTATAGATATGTAATTATAAGAAAAGCAACATATGATATTGAATCTTACCCGATTATTATCATGATGTAATGATTGAAATATATGAATGTACATATTCTCTAAAATATTTGCCAATGAAAATTTTATTCACTTGATATCCACCATTATTGGAGGTATCGTATTAATTCAAGAATTCCCCATACAAAACATGAGAAAAATCAGGGAAATGGAAATCTCACAACATTATTTTTTCTGATAAAACCTGAGAATAAGTTTTTTTCTGCCTAAGATATGTAACATTACAATTATATTTTTTCCTTATGTGGAATATCTAATTTATTGCTTTGTTTTGTCTATTATAGTCTTGTCTTTGTTAGAAATTATCTGTTTAAAACTGTGAAGTTTACAACAATTGTAAAAGAACAAGTTAGAAAACCCCCTTCTCTTTAAGAGGCCTTATCTTTTTCTGACACGTTAGACATGTCCACTTAGCATATGGAAGAGGAAAATTGAAAAGTTTGAATTCATGCTTGACTATCTTCTAATAGGGCAAGCTGATGGAATTTATGAACTTTTCCAGTGTGTCCTTCACATCCCGTGGAAAAGGTTAAGCAATCCCTTTGGTAATTCCTATGGTCCTAGTTAAAAATTTGACTAAATTATTCGCTGATATATGTCTGGCTTACGAATTCTAGTGGTTCAAGTAATAAGCTGACTTCAACTTTATATATGTTGGACTAATAATTTTTTTCATATATTAATTTGTTACTAAGAATGTAAATGTATATAATTCTATAACATGCCATGCTAGTGAAAAATGGTGCTGCGACATTTATGTGTATGTTGGTGTGCTTTTCAAGCTCAACCATGCATATAATCTGAAAATGATTCATTTTTTGTCATCCAATTTTTTTGGACTGATTAAACTTGCTTCCAAGTTCCAGCATCAGCCCGAACCCCGATACTTTTTATGGTAAGCAGGCATGGCATTGCTCTTTTTTAGCTGAAGCATGACAACTGAAGGTCATATTTGAAAAACTTATCTGAAAATTATCAGTACAAATTATACTCTTTATAATAGGAAAGCCCTTCTTATATGCCCTAAGATTATGTGTTGAATCTTGTGTTTGTAAGGTGATTTGTGTTTCCGTTATAAATTTGAGCTCATTATTTAGAATGTGAGGTCATGACTTTTGCATATTCTTCCTTTGTTAAGACTTGCAAGGACTGTGGTGCAACATTATCCACATGCCCCTTATGCCGCACACCCATAACTACTCGCTTGAGACTCTTCACGTAAGATGATACAAGGGCCATCTACCGTGTTGCTGTTAACGGGATCTCAAGTTAAACCTTTTAATTTCATGGGCAGTTGTTTGGCCGTGCATTAGGATGCTGCTTTAATTGATGTGTATGATAGCATCAAGCTTGCTTTTTATAAAAAAGGTAATAGGAAAGAAGACTTAATTCCTAAATCAAATAAGGCATGCGTCATATTGTAAATTATTTAAAGTGCAATAATTTGTTTCAGATTAATTGATTATGACAGCTCCGATGTGGGGTTGTTTCCAGCTGTTCTGTATAAATCACCAGGTAAAAACTTATGTTGATTTAAGTGTACCAAAAATCCTTGGGATGTATTGTTGCATGAACTGCTTTGGTTAACAAACTTTTTAACGGTTTATGGAGCGCATCTGAAGAGAGGTTTGTGAAGCCTGGACGGTAAACTGAGGTTATCATGATACAATCATCCGGAGACTGAGATTGATGTATCTCTACGCCATCAAAGATATATCTATACTGTAACCTTGACCATCAAAGTTATGGCCCCTCCTGTATTGGCACGAATCAGAAAGCTTCCATAGCTGGTAAATCAATTTCCCAAACTATGCTTTTGCCATTCCCAGATATCAGTAGCACTTGACCGGACGGTTACGATGTCCAAGTAGGATAGGCCTTTTTTTTTTTTTTTTTTTTTTTTAATGAAAATAGCTTGTAGTATAGGTAATTTGCAGGATTATTTTGGCTGCAGCAACCAGCAGAGACCATCACTGATTTTTTAGGGCTGATGTTTGTCTCAATTTCTTTTTCTTTCCCCTTTTTTTTCTTTTTCTTTTTTTTTCTTTTTCTTTTTTTTTTTTGATAGGCTTTGCCTCAATTTCTGAGTTTGATTCCTCAAATGTAATGCTAAAAAACTTTCAAAAGCAAAATATCATTCATGCTGACAGGAAGTTAAGAGATCATATTTCATCATGAAAAGCTAATGGTATTTTTTAAGTTATAACTACAATATGGAATAATGGTTCTTTAATGCCTATTGTACATTAAAAAAATAATAAAATATCAGCTTAATTCTGCATTGGTCGGCCCTGTGATCTGCGATTGTTCATCCCTCTTTCATGCTGCGCTAATCTACACTTTCACTAACAAACCTTATATATCTTCCAGATTTACAATCTAGCTGGATTTGCACTTTATCCCACCATCAGCAGGTGAAGGACACTGCAGTACTTGGCCATCGCACGGTTGAGATAAACCTCCAAATAATCGATCCATCCATCAAATATTCTAACTCATGAGAGAACCAGATGACAAAATCCCAATGACTGCAAGACACTGCAGTGCTACTGCAATCCAAACAAAATTGAAAATTGAAATTATCTTAACAAATAAAAAAAGTTGAGAATTGAAATTGTCAATGAACTGAGAAAAGACAATAGCCTAGAAACAATCTAAATTGAACGAGCAAATATTGGCGGTGTAGTTTGGCCATCTGATATCAAAGAAAATTTCGTATTAGCTTACAATTAAAGAACGTACAACATTGAGAAGGGTCTCAGAAGTTCCATCGATCAAGCTGCATCTTAGCTTCAGCCATATCCTTTTGTGCTTTCTTCCTTCGGTAAAAGATAGGACAATCACGGCTGATTTTTAGGAAAAAAAAAAGTCAGTAATTATTACTATATTTTTTTTTTTATTTTTTTTATTTTTTTTTTTTGAGAGAGAGAGAGAGAGAGAGAGAGAGAGAGAGAGAGAAAGCTGGGTGTGAAACCTAGTGCACAGCACATCTTGATGAAGAGAACCTTGGCATTCTTGGCATTGTGTCCATAACCTCCCAAAAAGCATCTCCAACTCGGAAACTGTGAAACAACAATAACAAACGACTAGAAATAAATGCAAAAACATAACAAACAAATATTGATAAACATTATTAAGATGCATGACAGCCTTCTAAATCATAAAAGGGCCAGGTGCAGGTTCTAAATTCTCACATCTTCAACTGTAATTTTGCTGAGAAAAATATTGAAACAATTCGAATCTGCAAGGTTAAAAGGCAATACCATGAGCTACTGTTCTGCAGTACAGCTCAGCTTCTCTTCCTTTGCAATGTGAGCAGAGTGTTTGCTCTGCATTACTGACAGCAGAAAGAAGGGCGACAGGTTAAGATTTAAGCATATACCATGTTTCTCGGAAAGCACCACATGTGCCAAAGATCTACTACAAAAGTAAGAGCTGGATAAATAATTTATTTGCTGACTTCTGCAAGAGTATGCGGTACATACTTATAAATGAAAAGAAGATAATGTTAATCAGAAACTGCAATCCAAAGGTCAAAAGCAATAATCCTAAGGCAACCATAATCTGAACCCTTGAGTGGAAAAATGCCACTAATGCTATTTTATAGGCCAATATCTGTAAATATTGATTTATTATTTTTATGAGAGGTAAAAGAATCTTGCCTGATCAGTGCTTTGCATCCAAGACAGCTAAGTTGTTTGTGAACATATTTCATCAAACCACTGTTTGAAGGAGTTGAAATAGACACAGCTCTGGTGTGGCTTCCATGAAGAAGCTCTTTACTTGCATTCTTTAGAATTGGCTCAAATATTCGCAGAAGTGGCTGCCAACATTGAAAGCATTAGGACAGTTGAAACTTAAAAATAAAAAATAAAAGCGAACCAGTTTTACACTAAATGAATGATGCACACTGCACAAACCTTGCTGATTTGATTTTCAAGGTAGTATTGGGGGTCTATGGGGATGTTATTCTCCAGAACATATATTGGATCTTCTGATCTTTCATAAGCCTGTTTCCAACAAACCAAATGCATTCATTACTAAAATAAACTTTATGCCTTCTTAGGCCATAAACATAAGATGAATTACCTTGGCGCCCTTTGCAGCTTTAATTATAACATATGGAACACGATCTCCAACATTTGGAGCAGTTGCTGCATCTCGCTATTCACCACAGATAACAGAAATGTTGGTCAAGCAATTCATTTTGATATAAGGCACATAGGAACATATTCGAGCTTTAAAACAAACAATAAGTGGAAATGAGTAGTCATATGACTATATTTTGTTACATTTCTAAATATAACACAAACAGTCCACTGGGACCCATTTCTCCACCACAGCCATTTCCTTTTCTTTTCTTTTCTTTTTATTTTTTTAAACAGGTCCCTTTCTTTTTTATGTTCTACACGTACAATGTTTATAGTTTTATTGTAATAGATACACCTATTTCTTATTCAGACTGTACAATGATTAAGAGAAAAAAAACATCCAAGAGAATAAGCGGGAGTAAACATACCCTGCCCGCCCCCCCACCCACCAAAAGGCCGCTTAAGCTAGCTGCTCCTTGGTTCCCTCTCTCTCGCTCTAACACACACACACACATGTTTAGACTTAGAAGGCTGAGGGCTGGCTTTGCAAGGCTTGAGCCACCAGTTTTAGCTCTTGAGATTGATCTTAACTCAGCCTAACCAATCAATGCTTAAATCTAGATGCCAAGACCATCATTATTGCACACGTATACTTTTCATGGTTACCCCAATGCCAAGTTCTTCAAGTAGCATCATCAAAGGCAGTGGTGCCTTAATGTTGGGATTCTCGTACATCATCTTGAATCACATGTTTAAAGACTTCCAAAGATAATAGTCTCCTCATAAACGAAGGTGCAGTAGTTTGTAAATAAAAAATTAAAATAACTAAATACATACGAGAAAATCATCATATTGAAGCTTTTAAAACAACGCCAGATGCAATGATTGACCATGCTAAACTATACGCTCCAGCTTTGGTATCATTCTGGGAAAAACCAATAGTAGTTCTAAATCATGTATGACAAGTAAAGAGGGAATCTATACCTTCCGCATTCGTTCAGCAAGTTCAACATGCGCAGCTTTTACTGCATAATCATCTCCTGTTTTCGTCAAACCCTGTCAAGTGGGAAGGATAAGTAAATAAATTCCAACGAATCCAGGTTAGCATCTTAAGGAAATGATTTTACAAGCCACTAAGCGGTGAATAAATCACCATTAGGACTAACTTTGAATAAATAGCATTTGCCCTAAAAGATACCCTTTTCTTTTTTATATAAAGGACCTGTAGGCAATGAGCTACATGATGAAGGTGGCCCTCTCCCAAGTACCCCTAACCCTAACCCCCAAAATCTTGGTGAAGGCAGGATTCAATACCAGGTCATTTGGTACAACCACCAAAAACTTTACCAGCTTAATAAGCTGACACCTCCTACTAGGTAATTTTCACAACTTTCTAACCACCTCAAGAGAACAGGCTTATTAGTAGGTGGGTGTCTCACCTTTGTTATAACCAAAAGAGATAAATCAATGCGGTTCATCAGAAGATCAGAAATGGTATTTTTGACATATTGAACTGCGCCAGGTACATCTCGGTCAATTAATATCTTTTGAAGGCACTCGTTTACCAGGTTTTTTACCAATAAACAGTTGTCCCTTCTGACTGTCTCAATGCCTGTGAACCAAAAGATGACAAATTAACGAAAAACATAAAATGCTAGAGTTAATGTAGTAGAACATTAGTTTTTACCTTTGGTATCCATTTTGTCATATTTATCCGGGTTTGTCCAAAACAATCCAGCATATCTCTTCTTGCTGATTAGTAAGAATGGATAGTAGACCTTCTCAAACTCTAGTTTGATGGGCTTCAAACACAAAAAAAACTCTTTCACCAATTATCAAGAATGATAAAAAAATGGATGAAGCTAAACAGTTGAAGTAGGACAACAAAATCTTATGCTGTGATCTGGTTAAATAGGATAACAAGACAAAAAAGAGATCGCATAGAGATGGCCACTGCAAGAAATCCGAAGCATAGCATAACAATACTTTCTCTAATAAACCGATATTCTAAATGATATGATGCATAGCTATAAAGAATTTGAATTTCAATTTCCAAAGCCTGAGACTCGATGACAAGGTTGGCCAATAAATTCTTCCATGCCCACCAACCATTGGCAGCAGGTATCTAGATGACTCCAGAAAAAATTTCACTTGAATACCAGATTTGACATTCGAAATGCAAAATAATAACTTTAAACAGATTAGGAAGTCCATTGATCTGTGCATCAGATTGCATTATAAACTTGTAATGGAGCTGAAACAAACCATACAAGAATTGTATAGCTGAAGCAGTAACAACTCAAGAAACGACCCCTTGTGATTCCTTAGATACCTTCCTGAAAGTTCCACTTATATATTCAGCTGCTTCTCTTCCCAATTTCATTGCAGCCTCCACAGTTGGCACCCCAAATTGCACCATAACTGAATCAGTATCTCCATAAACCACCTAGCATCATTCATCAGTTTAACAAATTATAATCAAGCACAAGGGTGTGTATGTATAGCATCAAAATCCAGATGAAAACCACAAGCTTCTCCCATGCATATACATAAAAAGTAAAAAAAACAGCAGATTTGAGACGGAAATCTAGATAGTACAGAATCATGTGTCTTGCCCTCCATAACATTCTCCAACATCTAGGATGATACTGAAAATGTTTGCATAGTTGATTTAAGTTATAAAACTAAGAGAAAGAAACTTGACTCAGGTTAAATGCACCAAAGATAAAGATAAAAAAGCTTTGGTTAAGGAAGATGAGATTAAAGAAAGATGGATAGGTTATTTTGATAGGATATTCAATGGAAGTCAAGTAGATGATTTAGGATAATGTACTGGTTCGAGTAAGGATAGAAATATTAGGCATACATGCAAAATTAGAGTGCCTATTGGTAAAAGAGGCTAGAAAAAAATGAAAATAGAAAAAATGGTCACACCTGATGGGAATCCTTGTTAAGGTTAGGAAGTATTTCAATGATGTGGAAGTAACTTGATTGACTAATTTGTTTAATATGAGTTTAAAAACCAAGCAGATGCCAAATGAACAGAGGAAGAGCATTTCAGTACCAATTTATAAAAATAAAAATAAAATTCAAACTGTTCGAACTACCATGGTATTAAATCCAAACTTACCATTTGGATCAAAATGGCCCTAGATGGATCAGATACCATCCTCGGATCGAGATCAGTGGAGGTTCAGAAAATTTAGATCATATGGACTATACATTCATTTGGATCATAGGACCAACTTGATTATGCTAGCTACATATTAAATCATGGATATGTCCATCTTTTATAATTTATTTGACTATGTGGCTTTTAAATCATTTATCAACAATAAGCCCCTGGTAGTAAAATTAGCAAGTCCGTTATTAAGGTTTGTATAGTCAAAAAATGAGATACAAAATTTTGTAATTTATTGCCAAATGTTAAAGTCTTGTCACAGCTATATGTTTTTTTCCAAAACGATTTTAAAAAAAGCATCTTAGTTTCATTACAGAAGTATATTGGTGAAAACTAGACTTTTATATTTATGGCTTTGTATTCATCATACATCTGCTTTTTAGTTGACTCATATCTTAATTTTTCACTTTTTTATGTTTAGAAAGTTTTGAAATAAATCAGAAAAAAATAAAAAAAAATAAAAATCTTATGATTTACAATCTAATCCATTACCCATCCAATTTAGCCCCCTCGACAATTTAGATCTCAATCCCAATCTTAACAACTGGTAAATTGGGAGACATTTTTAAAACATTGTCAATCTTTTGTTCTAGCAAGGGTAACCCGCAAAAAATATTCAGTGAATAACTACAATTACCTCTTTGGAAAGGTGACTGGCCCTCTGCACAGATTTTACAAGTTAAAAAAGTGATATTAGTGAATATAAGACCTCAAAAACCGAGTCCTCCAGCCATGCAAAACTAAGAAACCAATTGACTCCCATAACTAGGCCTGCAAGTTAAGCCTGCTAACATCCCTAGCACCAAGCATGAGTTCAACCCTCAGTTTTTTGGCTTCATCTGGTTGCACTTCCATCCAACAATGTAGGTAAGCCTCCAAACATAGAAATATCTGATACTTCCATTGTTGGATTTATCTTTCCAAACTCTCTCTCTTGACAACGAAGTGGTTGGCACTATTGTGAAGATCCCATAGCAAAATATTACTTTTTCTCAAGAAAAAGCCAGTTCAATACTGCATCCATTTTAATCAACAAGGCAATATGATACAACTGATAAGCTTGATTTCAACAAAAAGAGGATTGATGCAAAACAGTTGGTGGCATCCCATCAGTTTCCAATCTAGAAGGGAATCAACATATTGCTCATCAATAAACACCCTATTCAATACAGGCAAAGTCCACAAGTCCCCATCATTACCAAGAACTGAAGTATCACATACCTAAAACCATCCTAGCACTAGCAAGGCACGTGTCATCCCATGCCATTCGCTGACCATGCTTCAAATGCTTGACATGAACTGGCACAGCAGGATGCCAAGTGTTGGCACCCAGCTCTACCTTGCAATTGCAGCATGCTGGTAAAGCACTAGCATGGTATGTATCATGCGATGCCATGCTGTGCTGACCCACAATTAAATCCACGGGCACTACAACATATATGCTTTGCTTCAAATGTAAATCTTATATTATTTTCAAATTTTATAATTAGTAAGAATAAAAAATGTACCTCTGCATTATGATCATAACCTCCCACTGTTCTGAACTTCTCCTCAACAAGCTTCTTTGTGTGCTCAATCATCTGCCGACCTTAACATTTAACAAGAAGAAACTTCTTACAATTGGAAGCAAAAATATTTTTTTATTAGTTCAGCGGTTGCTCAACAAGTCATTCATTTGAGCTTGTAAATAAGTAATGTACAAATTAATTTGTTTTTACCGTAGCTTGTCACACTAGAAGATATCTCTAAACAAGGTAATTGGCCAATGGTAGCTCCAGTGAACCCATAAACAGAATTTGCACTAACCTGAAAAAATGATGCACATTCAACAGAGCTCACAACCCAAACTAAGGAGTACTGAATTCAGATAGAAGGATCTACATGACATAGATGACACGATGACACATGTTTACCTTTAAAGCCAACTGGCGGCCATCTAGTACAGCCTTCTCAAATGGATCTTTGGCTTCCTGAAACACATGAGAAGTCACAGTAAAATTGGATTGCATGTGCACAACGTCATTTAAATCTGTTTATTGTCAAAATGTAATACTAAGAAAATTAACCAAAAAAAAGTATCAGATAAGGATCAACCTACCACCCAGCAAAGGTATGACTGCATATTTGTTCAAGCAAAGGAATAACTAAGAGGGGAAAGAAGTACCTTAAGATCAGCTTTTGCCCTTTTACGAGCAGCTATAAGCTCTTCAAGGATTTCTGGAAGTATGCCCTGAAAATAGAAACATTGTCTTCTTGTTACAGTCACACCAACATCACCTTACAAAAAGTAATAGACAATCTAATTGGCATTTGTCAATTCAGACTGCAACAATGAAGAAATTAATATACCTTCTGTAAATCAGGTTTAACAAAAATTTCACCAGATGGAGTTTTATTAACACTTTCTGCTGGTAGGTTCAGTTTGCGAGCATCCTCTGGTGTCACCTAACGGAATAGCAGGAATTTTCATTGCCAATAATCAAGAAATATCTTTTCTATTTTTGCAATTTATGATATTTTATTTGGCTCCGTAACATATCTAGGACTAGAAATTTTTACCAAAGTGCAATAGCATAGATTGTATGCCATCATGATGGATGGATATAAAGAAGCAAAGTCCAATGTTGCAATCGGTTTTTCATAGAATCCAGCCTTGGCCTCCAAAACCTGCAAATTAGAAAGGACAAGCAGCTATAGGTCACAATCTAATTCAGGCTTGGGGTTTATATAGCATAAGACTTATTACCCAAGCAGAATATTAGAATACGTGCCAAAACAGTGTATGCTTAGGCATATCACAAAGATGGAGTTCGGGAACAAGTTGGCCACGTGGAGATTCAAATTCAGGACAAAGTGAAAGATACAATAAAAATGGACATAAAGCAGGCAATATTTCAACATACAGGTGCGTCATGGATGGAGAACAGCAACAAATAAAAACCGGTAAAATAGTTGAGCATGAGTGAAGCTATGGCTTGAAGGTAATGCTCAAAGATATGTAGTTAAAATAGTTGTAAATAGTTGAGAGAGGGTCCTTACTTTCCTTTTTTATGACAGAATATTATAATGGTTTCCAGTTATTCACAAACAAGTCCAACAAATAATTTGACTAATGTTAAGTTCATGATCAAAGAATTCTGTAATATTTCATAGACATTATGACTATGGTTTCAACTATATTTTTCAGGTAATAACATGCAGTTCTGTGCTTGGATCTTATTATGTCTACAAACAGCAAAGTGTTACATATGCATTTTCAATTTATCATGTCAAGTATATCTATGATGTGTCATGACATTTGTCAACCTTATAACTAATTGCAAAACTTAAGAATGACAATCAAGCTTCAATGGTGCACAATAGCCAAAACCAAAATTGTTCAAAAATACAAAATGCAGGGAAAAGGACCCAAACAACTTATAGCATGAGTGAAGTCCAGACCAAAATGAACATAAACTTAGGGCATACCATTCATCCTGAGCCTATACTCGCCCTACTTATCTTCCTAGGCATGCTTGATAAGTAGATGTATACTTCCCCTCCAGTCAGAAAAGACAGGAGACAAATATGATTAGTGAAGGCTATTTTCTTAATTGCAAACAAATACTATAAGCTCCAGGTCTACATAGGCAACAAAACACATAAAAAAAACCAACTGAAGAGCACTTCCTGCTAGTTGCAGTAGCCGAATTCAAGAGAAGGCATATGACAATGGGAAACACCCCACATTGTGGCACTTAGTCTATGTTTGGTTGGGGTCATTAGAGAGAGGATGAATAGGGTTGGAAGGATGGAAAATCTTAGAAAGGATGGATGAAAAGAAGGAATTGCCCATCCATCCTAGCCCACATATTGGCATCCTCTCAAATTAGGAGGATGTATGGAAGGATGGATGGAGCATGTCAAAAATGAGTTCCTATGTTGATAAAATTATCCATCATTAATTTTTTGACAAAACTCTAACATTTATTCACTTTTTCATTCCTTGTATTTATATATATTTTTTATTTTGCCTATACTATTAACCCTATAATAATTAAATTTTATTATAATTATTTTAATTTTAGCATCTACTTATATAAAACTAATTAACTATGTGAATTAAATTATAAATTAATTAGTTATTTATAAAACTAATATATATAAAGCAATTAATTCATAATTAATTTATAAAATCATCTATTTAATTAAATTAAACTAAACTAAATATTTATATATTTTTATATAATTATAAATTATAAAGATTATAAGGTTTTGTATTGCTCTGCTCTTTTTATATAAATAAGTGTTTTAAATTGATAATAATAATAACAATATCTTTTATTAAAGTGTAATCTAGTAAAAGTATCATACAAATATCATCCGACCTCCATTTCATTCCTCTTATATCAAATAGAGGATGGAAACATTCCCGTCCATCCTTCTATATTTCACCAAACACAAAGAAGAATGGATAGAAGACCCATCCATCCTCTCTTTCTTATCCATCCTTCATACCAAATAGAGGATTAGGGAGGTCACCGCACACCACAGTAATGAAAATAACAAAATGCAACCTATAATAAGTTTAGACAAATTGAACATGGAGCCATTAAGTTATGTATTTAAACCACTGTTACCCATTCCAAAATCATATTTTTCAATGTATCATCACAACTTAAGAAGATATGGTTCTGCCATAGATGGTTAAGTATAAAATATTATCCTTGCAAGCTGCAATATTCTCTCAACAGCCACATGTACCGTCCATATCCAACTGCAAGCAACAAGTGACCTTTCAAGCAAAAAAGAAATTTTGCAAAATCATATCCTCCTAATCTGTCAACACCCCTCCATACCCCATCCAATATAAGGCAGAAGCATATTAAGAGCCATGCTTAAAAAAATGGCTAGTTTTGACTTAGGAGCATTTCAAAAAGAAAAGCATAGGAATGCAAAATCTAACTGTAAACAAATAGGAGAATCCTTAAAAATGATCATGCCACAAACAAAATGTTATGATGCTCATGCAAGCACATTTGCTAAAACATTTGATCAAACTCTATACATACTGATCAATGATATATATTTAATTCACCATTTACCAAATAATGAAATAATGAATGTACAAACAAAAGTCAACCAACAAGCCTAAACCCATCTACTTAGTCTTTAGTGGCATCCAATGCTTTTTTTTCGTAGCTTGATCCTAAAGCATGATTAGCTAACACAAAATTTGAGTTGTCAACCTAAAAGCAGATGCAGGACATTTTTATAAAACTTTCATCGAGAAAATGATAACAAGTCATAAGACCCAAATTTGAGGATAAAGCCAGTTTTACCCAAAAAAGAAGCACCATTGTTTCTCAAAAACCAGTTCATTTAACAGATTCAATTTCAGATTACCATAAATCCAGGAAATGAAGCAGCGCCATAGTCTTCAATTCAATCCTATCCAAAAGTCAATATGCAGTATCATATCAAGTGCCTTAGAGCTTAGCCTTCTCCATCACATCCTTTGAACCAAATTATTTCCACTTCTTCCCAATCTTAATTTATGTTCCACATAACTAAAAGCACTTGATTCTAACTGATTGTTTCCTTGATGATCCTTTTAAAATCTCTTATATGTATTCCCTACAACACATATCATTTACAGTTCTTACATAAAATATAAGATTGTGAATGAATTTTCCTGACTACATCTAATGTAGGAGTAGTTTGGCTCGAAAACACCCAGAGTCCCAATCCAATAACTATAAAAATCAGGAAGACCATCATAACATTCTATCAAGTTCTAATGACTGAGAAGTAGGGCAACTAAAAACTCAAAATTAAATCCATAAGCACATCCTAAGAAACACAGCATATAAAGCCCTTAGTTAACCAAAATAAGCAAATTAAAGCAATCTGTAGGGTTCAACTCATCAACTTATTTTGCCTATACTGACTCATGGCATATGTTAGTTCAATAATGCAATAGATACCTGTATACACCTATATTCCTCAAGCCTCTCTCCAAATATGTTTTGATTTAAATTCACATAAGTAAATATATGCAACACAACATGCTTAAATCACTTTGAGGGGCTGTTTGGTTATCAAGTTTCACTAAAATGAACTTGTACAAAACCTAAATTAAATGGGTTTGAGGAAAACTCTTGCCTTGTTAACTTCCACATAACCTGTTTTGTTAATATTTTTTAAAAAAAAAATGCCTGTCATTAAACCTAAAAAATGAACTTTCATGAAAGTCAGGCCTCACCCTGTTTTCCATAAACCTTCTTTTCAGGAAATCAGGTTTTTTAGAGTTATCTGTTTCACGGAACCTCACAAACAAACAAATGGCCCCTAAGCAACCAGAGTACAGAATATGTCAGCAGGTTGTATTAACTTACAGTTGCACCCTCAAAAGTCTCTTGTCCAGATGCTTGCCCTTTAATATTTGGAATGACAAGATTCTTCTGCTTTGCCTTCCTGAGAAGTTGAGAAAGGACCTGGAAAAATACATTATATATCACCAATAGGTGCAAAGCACTTGGCCTTTAGCAAACGTAAAAACAAAACTAATAGTAGTGTCACCTTAATGCTTTGTCCTCTCGCAAGAAGGAAGGAGATAGGGACACCAGTGACTCGCGCCATCTCCACATAGTTGTAGATGAACATCAATTTGTCTAAGAGCCTCTGTGGAAGATAAGCATCCTGCAGTTTAAAGCGGACAAAGAATCAGCTGATTAGCAAAATAAGGGCATTTTTTCATGAAATGTGGTAGTAGACCATGGAAGCATACAGCATGTTGCAGCACATTCACGTCAACTGTGATATTCAATTGTTTAACTCTTTTATTCTTAGGAATCTGTATATGGATCATTGAGTTGTGTTATTTAGGACTAAGTAGATAGTTTGAGCACATGAAACAGATATGGGATAACTTATACATAATGCGGGAATGGAACATTTGTAACTGTAAATATTTGACTTGTGCCTTGCTGAGGATCTTAAACCCAGGAGAAGTTTATAATTTTGGGTGACTAGTGAAGAACTGTAACACAATGAGCATTATACTAGCCATGATTAACATGGCCTGAGCCATGTATCACATGATATTCTTGCACATTGTTTTATAATAGTTGGGATGCCACTTCATGTTGCAAAAAAATAAAAAAGCTTTACAAGGTCAATGTTTTCACAAATCAAAACTCCTTGGAGTTTGTTTTCATCTTAAATCCATACTAATATGTTGAAAAAATTAAGTTTATCCTGCAATTGTGGAACTTCATCCATGTATTTGTTATAGAACTAAACAAGGGTTTGAATGATATTATATAAAAATCAGATTTTTCTACTTAAAAAAATTAGTTTCACTTGCATTTTAAAATACTATTAGTAGTGGAGAGGATTTACATCAAAAAACTTCAACACCAGAAGCAGAAGCTATCTACAAGTTAAAGAATGTTAAGACCACTGATGCACCTTTAAGCAATAAACAGCAAGCCGCCTTCTTGTCTCTGAATTACCATTTTGAAGATCAGATATTATTGAATGGTGAACATCCTCTTTCTGCTCTCAAAACAACCAACATCAACAATAAAACACGGTTATGCAAAAAAGCAAAAGGGATATGCAATTCTTTTAACCAATTTAAGGAACCAAATGATGATGTGTGAATGGTTTATCAAACAAAAAAACAAACATAAAGCAAAAAACAAGAGCATCCCGATGCACGAGGCTCCCACCATTGCAGGGCCTAGCGAGGGTCGGATGTATGTGCACAGCCTTACCCCCACATGTGGAAAGGCCATTTCCGTGTTTCAAATCCATGACACCTAGGTTACAATGAAGCAAACTTACCATTGCACCAAGGCATGCCCACTTATCAAACAAAAAAATACAAAGCAATACGTAAGTATGAAAAATAAAGCATCACAGAATACATCCATAACACAAATATAATCCAACAACATTTGTTAAACAAAGAAATAATGGTGCAGAATCAGAAATTTGCATCCATGATATAAATCAAGGTTCTAAAACTCAGTTTCAGTCTCAGCCACTCGGTTCTCCTTAGAAGATTTGATAACATATCTGTATGATAGGCTGCTTAATAATGGTGTTCGCTTATCTGTATCTAATTTAAAAAGTAAATAAATTTAAAAAGCTCGAGTCCACTTAATGAGTTCTGAGACATTCAACTGTATCAGTAAAAGTACAGTTTCTAAAGTATGCCCAACCAAACACCGGAACCAAGAAACAAAATAAGCAAAGGATAAGCTTTCTAGAGTGAAATGTATGCACTAGAGGATAACTATGTGCTTAGGAACACTTGATGTGTAATGGTTACGCTCTAAGCGAAAGGTACAATGTTTGCTCTAACATGTTAAAGATAAAGGGAGAAGAAATGGATCAAGATATTGAATGCACAGTTTGCAAATAACTGATGTTATATAAATTTAAAAGTCACAAATTTGAAATGCCACTGTCCATTGGAACCCACTGTCCAAATATTTACAGAACAAATGTAAAAAGTGTGGACTAAAAAGAAATAGTCAGCCTGTAGTAACAAAGCAGAATTATGAAATAAACTGAGACTCCAGGTAAGGATAGCATTAGAGACTATTTATCGGAGTATAGAGCATATAGCTATTCTCATATAGAAGATTTGATTTGATCCTCCAAATAATAATGTTATATATAGGTGTGTGTCTGTGTGTGTGTGGTTATGGCAATATCAGGAAAAATACTAAAATAAAACATAGACTCTAAGGAATAGGAGGAATTTACTTGTTCTTGCAGAAAGTGTGCAGAAACAGAATTCAAAGAATATGAACTAAGCTTGTAATCCCTTTGCATAACCTGTAGATATATAAAAATCAATAGATTTAACCAGATGAAGCTAACAGAAGTAAACTATTATAAAGTTACAAATATTGACATAATAAGGAAATAGTTTTATAGATCAAAACCTGAAGCAAATCAAACTGAACTCTTCCCTCTACAGTTACTTCTTTACTTTCTCGCACACCATATTGCCTGCATGACTCAAAGTGATATGAGCATATAACACAAAATTTAAATGGTGTTGACAACCATTAAATTTAATTACCAAGTACGAACAATATGCTACTAAGAGTATCCCAGGCCTATTATTTTGATGTGGTGTCACTCCTAGTATGATGGTAATTTAGGTAATATGACAAAAACGATATTCAATAAACTTAAGGCCAGAGGATGACAAGAAACTTAACATCCATTTTAAAGAAATTTTAAGCAGAAGCCAAAATGATGCAGGCAAAATGGTCTGCAGTATCCCCTTGTGATGATAGATACTGTCAATCCAGGTCTCAATCAGAGCACGTTTCACCAGTGACCTGTCATACATCAGTCCTTCTGGTGACATATTGCAAAGTCAGTTACTTCAAGACAATCTCGTCAAGTTTCCACCACATCTACAAGTTATGGACCTAAATGCCAATCGGCATACAATGGTAGTATGGCACATGAAGGAACAGTGTGATACATACGTTATTGCCTTAGAAACACACAGCAGGAGCATGATAACAACTATATGCCTGTTCTTGGCATGTTGCCATGCGAAAGCACTGGTACAAAGCAGCATGACAGAGTACACATTACAGATTGTGCCAATGTTAAGCCAACGCCATGCTTCAATTCTTGCTAGGAAAAACTATGCTTGTTGCCTTGTTCTTTTTGCCTAATACTGAGTTCATCGACCACCAATGAAGCTTCCAGCTTATCAAGCTGGTAAATGGACCAAGTTACCCGGGATCAAATCCCACCTTCACCAGAGTTTGAGGGGTTTGGGGTATTTGGGGGAGGCTACCCTTGTTGTGTAGCTCACTGCCTGCAGGTCCTCCTGGGGAGCAAAAGAGACTCCTTTCAATTAAGGAACCCTACATATAGCTGATATGATGCTTGCACTCTTCTCATATTTTACAAAAGGATCACCCCACCAATATTAATTACTAATGTTCGTTATACAGCCACAACATTAAGAATATCTACAGTAATCATGTCTCTAGTCCTTCCTTACAAACAATAAGTCTAATACTCTAAAAAGCTATTAGGGAGGAACTCAACTGTTGTTTATCCTTCATAATAATTCCTGATTTCATTTTTAAATGATTTTTTTTTTTGCTTTTTTTTTAAAATTCTAAATGAATTTGCCTCCTGCAGTATACCAACTAGTACATAAGCACATATAATACGGTATTCTGTACCAACCATGTAAAGCTACCAGTATCAAGGCTGAAGATATTCAACCAAAAGCACTAACAAACTAGCCACTTTCTGAAATAGATTATTGTTACTACCTTTATAATCAAGACGTGTCTACTTTGACCATCAAAACTTTTTTCATCACTACATTTTGCATTGTGAATACTTGTATGTACACATATGTGCAATACAATATACCGCTTAAATAATTCTAAACATCATATTGACATCTAAGACAAAAAAACAAAAATATGAAGCAAACCATGCCAAAAGTTTACATCTTAAAGAGTTTTTGGTTTGACGAGTACTGATTGTGTTTATATGACAGTGCAAATCACCGGATCAACTAATATGCAAAACGTAGAACAGTAGCAAGTGACAACAAATCCATACATAAATATATATGCATCACCAAGATATTGAGGTGTGCATCTGTTGGTATGAAAATGTCCGTATAGTATGGTATTCAAATCATGCATAAGACCACCATGATGCCCACTTAAGCAAATGTTTCTCATCTAATATAGGAAGAGCCAAGACATGAAACCCAGCAACATACAAAAAATTAGCAGAGCCATTTTATCCCATCCTTACAGAATAGATGACGCTGAACCAGCAATATGTTGACAGGCATGATGTGATAAGGAAGTCATTCAAATGGCTGTACCTCTTACACTTAAGATTCTAGATCATATAAATATCAACAAATGACAGGTATATTATGTAGTATAATTTCAATTGGATCGATTCATCCAGATGCATATATAACTTGCTCATAATTTATACAGATTTTGGCCTCTACAAAGTTTGCAATTTGCAGTTCTATGCAAAGCATATTGTCACTTCTTATTCAACTTAGTGAGACAATGATAGAGCGACATTAACTTAAAAAAATAATAAAATAAGTTCCAGGGGCCAAATTGTTATGAATTATGAAGGAACCATATAAATGGAAATGCCACATGCAAATAAGATGGACTAATCAACCTTCCCATTCAAAGTTCAATTTAGCACAGGAGAGAAGATATTGCTAACCATAAAAGATCGAACAAAAAAACTGATTTCCTTATCATAAATAGGAAGAAAAGCATGTTAACAATTCAGTGCCACTAATTATGGTCCAGATATCTACTTTAGCACTTCAATAACCTGTTGCAGATTCTATTGAATGTAAATTCCTTCTTGATGAATCAGCAATGACATTATTCAACCAAACAACAAAAATGAGAACTTGGGTTGTATCTTTCGTGCGAAAGAAGGATACAACTTCCTTTGCATGAATCCACCATTGGACCATCCACTGCTTGCTTTGAGAACCGTGCAGGCAGATGAATGGTGGAGTTCGAAGCACTTCGAGACCTGTGCAGTGGGTGATACAACAGTGGATTCACATGGAGGAAGCTGAACCCTTCTTTTGTGTGAAAGATAGAACATGAGTCCCTGAAATAATACTAAATAATTGCGTGCACAGACAATTAGAATCTATCCAGGGTATTACAAGGCCAATAAAACAGATGCTAAACAAAAGCACTTGGAGGTATTTTTATACTAATAAACAGATGATCATTTTTAATTGTGTAATGATTGTGTTGCATGTTTTAGTTTTGCTCCTTGTCTTATGGCATGTCCTTGGAAATAAATCTGTTTCCCACAAAGAATCTTGCATGAATTCCTTTAAAGGGAACATTTGAATGGTTGCTTCCCAACTGAATGAGTTTAAATTGCATGACCAATTTGATAGGTCTCATCTTGCAACCGCAAACTGACTTCTTCTTCTTTTGTTTCATGGCAGACCCTTCTCTTGTCAAATATTGCCTTGCAAGAAATTGAGCCCAAATAAAGAGTGTTATAGTAAAATTCGATCACACCTTGAACAAAAAACTTGAGGTTGAGGTATGGACTACCATTCTAACACTGGTTGGAACAGCAGAATATAAAAGAGAATTTATGTATGATTGTGAATATGCAACAGCAGACCAAAAGAAGTGACATCAACAGGGGAAGAAATGCCAAAGAAATGTTAGAAAGAAAGCAGCGATTATGAGGAAAGATTTTTTTAAAAAAAAAAAAAGCATTGAAAAATGCTGTTGCAGTCACATTATGCGCATGGTAACCTTGAGGAGAAAGTTGTATCCCGTACGCGAACCCGACTATTTCTGATGCGGCCAAGGATTGGAAACTCTGGCAACTTAAGGGCTTCAGCTCTCTGAAAAACAACAGGATTATGAATTTTGTACTAAAACACAGATTTGCATTAAAAACAATGATCTACATCTTTGCTGCAACAAGGACAATTCTTAAATGAATATAAAAAAGAGATAAAGTACCTCGATGAGATATGGCAGATCAAATTTGCATATGTTGTATCCAATAATAATGTCGGGATCTATTTCACGAATGAAATCCTGAAAAATTACATTTAAACAGTGACTTCAAAAAATTGGTCAAGTATCTTAAATAAAAGACATCAATATCACAGAAGTAACCCGTGCCAATCCATAAAATAAGCAAAGCAAACCATACAACAGAAAAAGAAAAAAAAACACATAACGACAATCATTAAATGAAATAAAATAGAAAAAATATGAAGCTCCAATTGTTTTAGATGTCCATAAACAAGATAGCAAGAGTAACACATTCCCTCAATTAAGAGAGTTTTAAGCATCACAAATATAGAACATAAATAAATGAGGTAAATAAGGAAAAAAAATGATGGGCATGTAATCTTGATCCTGATATGAATGAGACTGTATTTTTCATCCAAATAAAACAAAAATCTGAAAAAGAAAACTTATTTGAGATAATTTATGGAAAATGCTGTAAAATCTTTAATAAACATGAAATTACAATCATGTCTAGCACACCTATCAGACATGGCAATTCACATTAATGCAGTGTATGTGATTACAAACAAATTTTAAGCATCATCAGTTTTTGTGTGGATATTCTACAGTCATCCAAATTTATTTTTCCATGGTTCTTTCAAAGAATAAATATGTGTCTTGATAATCTTAGAAACAGATAAATAAAGAGGTAAGATGGAAATTTCTATTTAGTTTGGATTTTTTTCAGTTTAGGAGATTTCTGTCCCTTCTGTCATGCTGTTTTTTTTTCACAACCAATATCTTCTGAAAAATCTGGAATGCAGCATGATTATTTTGAACTAAGGAAAAGCAATTTTTCAATGTTAAAAGCTTTCAATATTCAGATTACTTGGTATCTGCATGGTTTCACCACTGACCAACCTGTACCATGATGTCAATGTTTTTTACTCAAATGCACGATCTTTGAATATCTTGCAGATAAACTTCGAATCATAGGAGCGTTTGTGTTTGCAATGTCACGCAGATGTTTCATCTAGATTTGCATTTCCTTATTTTCTGTACCATGGTATACTGGTATTCTTACTTCCATGACACATGCGCTATTTGAACAACATGCTTGTGCATGTATACACTAGACAGTTCCCTGGCAGGTAGAATAAGTAACACTTATGGTTGGCTTTTCCAATCTTCCTTTCCAAGTGACATGGCATTTAATCTGATTGGATTTCCTAATTTTCTTCTCAAAAGTAACCTGGCATTGAGCTGACAATCAATCTTGATCATCATCTTTGCCCAGAAGTCATAATTAAATTAGCCTAGAGACTCCATAAGTAGAGGCAACTATTTAAAGTGACCATCATCTTCACCATTGCAACGTTTATCAACCCAGTAATAATGCAGATCATAACTTACTGGAAAAATAGTTAATATTTCAAGACTTACGGAGACATGATTTCATTGCTCAAATTGTAGAAAGACTGGTATGAGACCAGTAAAACAACTTACCCTCCAAGCAAGCAAAACATCTCTTTCCGTGTCAAATGACATCACATCAACTCCAACTATTGAAGCACATGATTTAAGAGTCATCACATTGCGTATAAAAGGTTTATCCTCACCCTGAAGAGTGACTAAGTTGGCTATCTGGTTTAAACAAAAAATTTAAAATTTATATAAGAATAAGTGTATCATAAGAGATTTGCAACTAAAATAACCAAGAATTACTTCATATAATACTACTACTGTTTCCTTAAAGGCAGTAAGAACAACCTGAATGACAGGATCATGAGTTGGCTCAGGGAATAGTCCTTTACGACCCGCACACTCAATATCAAAACTTAAGATGCGAAATGGAGCCATTTTAGAGTACTCCCCTTCAGGAACATGGCTAACTAACTCAGAACACCTGTGGATGGATTTTAAGGAAAGAATGTAACCAATAAAGAGCGCATTTTAATTGAACAATGACGCAAGACAGCTACTCGTGATGAAAGAGGATACAAGCAATGTACTTCCAGCTGGCAATGAGAAATGCTCCTGGTTGTTTTCTTATACTTCCCTGCAGGAAGTTCAATCCAATTGCCTCCAACAATGTCACAGTCAATCATAAAACGAAGTGCAAAAAGGATGTTGCTTTCGTATGTAAGGAAACTCTTTGAACCAAGCCCTTCAATCGTTACACCCCTTTCTAGAATGCCTGCCAAAGTGAGGTAGCTTTAGACAAACTTTATGACAAGTGATTTGCAAGAACATTACAGTTCAAAAGTAGAGCAAAATCACGTAATTGCAACATATCATAGCCCAAGTTTAATTTCCAATGATGAGATATCATATGTACGCCACTGACCTTAGCAAGAAAGTCAGCAAGAATAATTAAAACTAAAAACATCTAAATATTTGGCTTCCATCTGGCTAGAACAAAGTAAATTAATTCCTCAGTCCAACACAATAGACTTGAAACAAATATTTTTATCATTACAAATATTTTTATCTTTTTCTTTTTTTTACCACGGCAGCTAGCAACCATTGTTGGCAAAGCAACCACGATCTTGAGGAAAGGCTGAGATGGGTGCTGCTGATAGTACATGATGTTCTTCTTCTGCACCAATTCAATCCGCTTTATAAACCTTTGCACGTTACTGTTCCTATTAGACTCCTTCATTCTCCCCTGACACATCACCACGAGATAAGATCACAACAACCCAATCAAGAAGTCAGTAAATTGAATTTTAAGAGCATAAAAACAACATCTGCTGTATAACCAAATCTTTATATAACAACCGCTATCATAATATAAAATAAGGACCACCTCGAGGATTTGGTGGAAACGTGAGATGTCGTCGGGGCCCATTCCCGCAGGGCAGCAAATGTAAAAATAGGGCTCAAAGCCATGCACGTGACAGCATACACTATGCCCTAAATAGTATGCATGATCAGATACATAAAATCAAGACGAATAAAAATCTGTTTTTGTGAACCCGCATGACTACATATATCTAGAATAGATTTTTAAAAAATTACCTTCTTTAGTGACACCGAAGATCCTAAGAATTGCAGCAGGGCCAGAGAAATTTGGAAGCAATTCTTTATGGCTTTCACCGATAACATAGTCAATTTCAAGCTGCTGGAAAACTGCAATCAAGAACTAAGTTAAAACAAGATCACATATACAAGAAATTAAGAAAAAGGGGGAAGGATAAAGGAGATTAAGATGGGGAATACGGATGCTTTGGGAGAGGGAGAGGTAGGAGGGGGAAAGGGAGGGGCGCTTCCACTTGGAGAGGCGGGATGAAAGGGCCTCGCTGCGGAGGAAAAGGAGGGCCTCCTCGTCCTCCTCGTACTTGAGGAGAGCTTCCTCCAAGAAGACGTCCTCGTCCACCATCTCCTCCTCCATCCCCACCGGCGGAGGCTGAGGGTTTTGGCTGCCAGCGGCGCTGCCCGCCTGGAATCGCTTCGAGGGGTTGGGAGGAGTGGCCACTGAAGGGCCACGCCTCTTGCCGCCGGCGCTCATCGTGGTCTCCCGGATGGGGGAAAGAGAGGGGAATGCGATGGATCGGAGATGGGAAAAGGAGAAGAGGTTAGAAAGAGGGAAGGATTTGGATTCCCGCCACTGGGAGTAGGGCTTTATTGCCGCTCAAATCACGTGATGAGCGCGTGCACTGGGGGGCGTGGGGTGGTAGCGAGGCGGTGGGAATGACTTGGCAGTGGCAGAGGTTGAGGGAAACATGGCGCAGAGTTTAGGTCCGTTTGGTTCCGATACGTCTGATTACGGATAATTTGATAATTTTAAAAAATATTTATTTAAAAAATAATTATCAAAAAATTAATATTTAATTGATAAAAAATATTTTTAAAATAATAAAAAAATTTATTATATTTGGTTGAAGGTAATGCTATATGAAAATATGATCAAATTCATAAATTTATCCTTCAATATGGAATAATTTTTTAAATATTAAAATAATATTATTATTTTTAATTAAGTTTTATATGATGATTATAATTACATAATTTTTTTGTATAATATTATTTTTATCTTAATTTTTTTTTATAATTTTAAAAAAAAATAAAAAATATTAGAATAAAATTAATGATTATATATATAATTTTATTAAAGATATTTTTATCAAGTATGGATTACGATCACTCGAAAATTTGTCTAATACTAACTTTTTATAATTTTTTTTGTAAAAAATAAGTATAAAATTTATTAATTTTTTTATTATTTTTTTTATTTTTTATATTAAATATGATAATATGATATAAAAACTATTTTTTTATATTAAATTATCCTCAACTAAATGGATTCTTAGGGCAAGATTTGTTTTGACCACATGAACGTGGATTTATATTTAACATTTTCATAGTAATTTTTTTATTAAAATAATTTTAAGGTACTAACTCATTAAATAGATAAAATTTTTGACCTATAAACGAAGGGTTTTTATAAATCATATCTTCTATAAGTACTTTTGGATCATGATTATTCACTAAAAGTTGATTAAAAGATAAAACATAAAAAAATTGTTGTGCATTGAGTTTGCTTCATTGTGGAAATTTGTAAAATGGAAATATAATTTTTCTAAAATATAGATGAGGAGTAAACAAAAAGAATATAAAGTTTTGATTTATATATTTATATGGCATGAAATTAGATATGGTTTCATGTATTTTGATACTTTTTTTTATCTTTCTGTAGGCACTTTACCCAGCACTTCTACCAATTTCAATGATTGTTGATAAACATATGGCAATGAAAATTAACAATACCACATATTATTGCTTGCACGTTTTATAAATATTGAATATTTCTTTTGCATTAAACGTGTCAGATTATGATATATGACAGTCTTCTATCCACCACCTTAACCATTTACATTGTGGTACCATTAATAGTTACTTCTATATCTATGAAGAAAATTAAAAATTTATTTATGTTCTAATTACAATGAAACAATGGAAGAGGATATCCATTTATTGTTGATTGATACAGATATTTTAAAAGGTGTTGGTGTGAAAATTGATCATCGCTAGATCTGACTGGTGCAGAGAAGGACGAGGTCACCATCAGGGACCTGCAAAACAAAGTCCCGTCCGGAGCCGGTGGCGGATGGCTCCGACAGAACCCTCCAACGATCAAGTCAGCTCTGGCCAATAGGAATGGATTGCTCGGAAATGAATTTGGTAGAGTTTAGAGGAGAAGATGAGAGCTTAGAGCTTAGAGTTAGCATATCTAGAAGATCCTGTTTAAAGGCGGAGCTTGATTGATGGTGACGATCATACCGTCTGATAGCGAGCCGTCGAAATCGCATGGAGTTCGGTATGGAGAGGAAGGCGTCATCAGGTAGACAGTGACAGCCATACTGGCAGGTCGTGGGTCGCATGAGGCTGATTACGGAGAGAGTGGCGTCGCCGATAGTGGTGGCCATGTCGTCCGATCGCGAACCGCATGGGATTTGTTACGAAGAAAAAGGTGCCATCATACTGGTAGTGGCGGCCACACCGTCGAGATCCGACAGCCGTAGCTCGAGGAAGCAGGCATTAGTTGGTGGACTCGGGCATATACCAATTTCAAAGGAGTTCAAACTCCTAGTGGAGTGTGGCCAAAGAGGAGGCTCGGAAGGAGTTCGACTCCTTTGAGAGTTCGACTGGAGCTCGACCGCTAAGAAGCTCGACCGGGGCGCAATCGCTAAGGAGTTCGGTCGAAGGGAAAGCTCGGAAGAAGTTCGACTCCTATGGGAGTCCGACTGAAGCTCGGCCGCTGAGGAGCTCGGTCAGGGTGCAACCACTGAGGAGTTCGGCCAAAGGGGGAGCTCGGAAGGAGTTCGGCTCCCACAGGTGGCTGACTGGAGGAGTGCGGCCAAGGCTCGATCGCTGGAGAGTTCAGAAGGAGCTCGACCGCTGAGAAGTCCGACTGACCTAAGGGGATGCCTGGGAGGAGTTCGGCTAAGGTCCGACCGCTGAAAGTCCAAAGGAGCTCTTCCATGGCTACCGATTGCGTTAAACTGAGCATCGAACTGGACTTCGATAGGAGCGGGGTTTATCCCCAACAATAGTCTCTTCACTTTCGAGTTTGAAACTCGAAGGAAGGGAGTACAGAAAAGACGACTATCGAAGTTCTCTTCGGGGCTCTGTGTTGGTTCGGGTCGAAGCTCGAGGAGGAGATCTCATCTCTAGCCAAAGTTGATGTCAAAGTAGATCTCGTCTCCTGCGATCGAGGTCGGAGGTTGAGCTCCTCGAGAGCGATATTGTCTACAGCAGTCGAGGTTAATACGGGCGCTCAAGAGAGATCTTATCTCTAATCGAGGTTATCGTCGTTGCTCGGGAGAGATCTTATCTCTAGCCGAGGTTGTCTCAGATGCTCGGGAGAGATCTTATCTCTGGCCGAGGTTGTTTTCGATCTTATCTCTTGCCGAGATTGTCATCGTTGCTCGGGAGAGATCTTAACTACTGCAGACTTCAAAGCTCGGACTTCAACTTTGCTCGCATTAGGACGAGGTTCTCCTCCTATTCCTAACGGGCTATGGGGGCACATGCAGACCATCATCCGTGCCTCTCTCCCTATCTCGTCTAAGGTGGACGAGGCTTTTAACTTCACTCGCATTAGGACGAGGTTCTCCTCCTGTTCCTAACGGGCTGTGGGGGCACATGCGGACCGTCGTCCGTGCCTCTCCTTTCATCTCGTCTAAGATGGACAAGGCTTTCGACTTTGCTCGCGTTAGGACGAGGTTCTTCTTCTGTTCCTAATGGACTGTGGGGGCATATGCGGACCATCGTCCGTGCCTCTCCCCCCATATCGTCTAAGATGGACGAGGCCTTCGACTTTGCTCGCGTTAGGATGAGATTCTTCTCCTGTTCCTAATGGGCTGTGGGGGCACATGCGGACCGTCGTCCGTGCCTCTCCTTCCATCTCATCTAAGGTGGATGAGGCCTTCAACTTTGCTCGCGTTAGGATGAGATTCTTCTCCCATTCCTAACGGACTATGGGGGCACGTGTGGACCGTCGTCCGTGCCTCTCCCTCCGTTTCGTCTAAGGTGGACGAGGCCTTCGACTTTGCTCGCATTAAGACGAGATTCTCCTCCTGTTCCTAATGGGCTATGGGGGCACATGCGAACCGTCGTCCGTGCCTCTCCCCCCATCTCATCTAAGGTGGACGAGATCTTCGACTTTGCTCGCATTAAGACGAGGTTCTCCTCCTATTCCTAATGGGCTGTGGGGGCACATGCGGACCGTCGTGCATGTCTCTCCCTCTGTCTCGTCTAAGGTGAACGAGGCCTTCGACTTTGCTCGTGTTAGGACGAGGTTTCCCTTCTATTCCTAATGGGCCACTTTTGCTCGTTTCTTTTCTATCATCACATAATCCTTGCACCAAAAAACAATAATGCTGAATGAAGGAGTTTTATTAAAGGAAGTCTACTGGTAATACATCATCAGATTTTTTGAGTTCCAAGGTCGAAGAAGCACTATTCCTCCGAGCCCCTTCAGACGATAAGTTTCGGATCGGATGACCTCCACCACTTCATACGGACCTTTCCAATTTGGGGTGAGCTTTCCTTGGCTCTGAGGTTGAGAGACGGTGACTCATCGAAGCACTAGGCCCCCCACTCTGAACGTCTTACCTCTAACTCTGGAGTTATAGTATTGGGCCACCTTCCATCTGTAGGCTGCCCCATCCGGATGTGGGCTTCCTTTCTTTTTCTTCCAGTAGGTCGAGGTTAACTCTGAGGTCCTGAGAGTTGAGCTGCTCATTGAAGCCCACGACTCGTGCAGACGAGAGCTGAAGTTCGATCGGGATAACTACCTCCATGCCGAAGGCTAAGGCGAAGGATGTTTCCCCAGTCGGCGCCCTTTGTGTAGTTCGGTATGCCCAGAGAACGTGGTAGAGTTTGTCCACCCAGGTCCCCTTTGTCCTATCGAGCCTTATCTTGATGCCTTGCAGCAGGATCCGGTTAGTCACCTCAGCCTCCCCATTGGCCTATGGGTGAGCCACCGATGTGAAGCGATGGGAGATGTTTAGTCCTTCGTAGAACTCGACGAACCTCGCCCCAGCGAATTATCATCCATTGTCAGTTATAAGGGTTCGGAGCAGACTGAATTGGCAGACTAGTGACTTTCAGACAAAGTTCTGCACCTTGGCCTCAGTAATCTTCGCTAATGGTTCGGTTTCGATTCACTTGGTGAAATAGTCGATTGCGATCAGAAGAAACTTCCGTTGCCCGGATGCCATTGAAAAGGGGTCGAGTATATCCATTCTCCACTATGCAAATGGCCATGATGCACTGAGCGGAGCAAGCTCGGATGTCAACTACATTTGCACGCTGGCGTTCTTCTGACAGCGATCGCACTTCTTCACATATTTCATGAAATCGTGAAATAAGGTCGGTCAGTAGTACCCCTGCCAAAGTAGTCTTTATGATAGGGATCTGGCTCCTACGTGACTTCTACAGAGTCCTTCATGCACCTCCCATAGTGTGAGGTCGGCCTCTGAAGGTCGAAGACATCTCAGTAGTGGGAGGGAGTATGACCTCTCATACAACCTGCCTTCATATAAAATGTAGCGGGAGACCTGATTCCTAAGCTTCCGAGCTTCTTTTCGATCGTGAGGAAAGACCCCCTCCTTAAGATAGACGACCAACGGATCGATCTAGCTTGGCTCAAATTTCGTCTGTAGGATGGCCTAAGATTCCTCTATGGTTGGATACTTCAAAGTCTCCAAAAATACTTCTTTGAGCAGTTCGACCGGAGCTGAAGTGGCCAACTTGGAGAGAAGATCGGCTCTCGCATTTTCCGCCTTCGAAATATATTGAATGTCGAAACTATCGAAGTCTGGAGTCAAATCCCTCACTTTCTCAAGGTATCTCACCATGCTTTCCTCCCACGCTTCGTAGCTGCCGCTAACTTGACCGACCATCAGTTGGAAATCACTGTAGACTTGAAGCCGATCTACTTTTAATTTTCTTGCTATCTTTAATCCGATGATTAGCGCTTCATATTCGGCCCCATTGTTGGTCGCGGAGAACTCGAAGTGTAACGCGTACTCGGCGACGACTCCTTCGGAGCTGACCAAGACTAGTCTCGCACCAGCTCCAGCAGAGTTGGATGAACCATCCACGTGCAGAGCCCAGGAGCCTTCGGAGAGGTCCGCGCTTTCCTCGAAAAGGTTCGACCGTGATAGCTCGGCTTTGTCCAAGCTTAGTCTCACTTTAGTGCCGGTCCCGCTCTGTTCAAGCTCGGCTTCGATTAGAATGGTGCATTCTAGCATAAAATCCACCAATATCTGAGCCTTGATTGATGGCCTGGGCTGATAGTTGATGTCGAACTTTATAAGCTTGATTGCCCATTTCGTGATTCTTTCGGAAGCGTCTGCTCGGTGAAGGACTGCATTTATCGATTGGTCCGTGAGGATTGTTACAGTGTGCTCCTGAAAGTAAGGTCAGAGCCTCCTGGCAGTAATTAGAAGAGAGTAAGTTAGTTTTTCTAACCTAGAGTACCTGATCTCCGCATCCCTTAGGATCCGACTCACGTAGTAGACCGGTCACTGCGTCTTCGCTTCTTCCTTGACCAGGACTACTGCCAGGGCCACTGGAGAGACGGCTAGATATAGGAATAATTCTTCTTCGGGTTTGGGCTTTGCCAGCAGTGGGGGTGAGCTGAGATAGTCTTTAAGCTTCTTAAACGTCTGTTGGCACTCCATCGTCCAGCAGAAGTCTTTTGATCGCCTGAGAACTTGGAAGAAGGGCATGCATCGTTCGACCGATCTTGAGACGAAGCAATTTAGGGATGCCACCTTTTCGATCAGGCGCTGAACTTTCTTGATCATCTTCGAAGCGGTCATCTTCCGAATGGCTCGAATTTTCTCGGGGTTTGCTTTGATTCCGCGTCTTGACACTATGAACCCCAGAAATTTCTCAAAGGTCATGCCAAAGGCGCACTTGGTCGGGTTCAACTTCATCTTATACTTTTTGAGCACACCGAAGATCTCTTTCAGGTTGGTGAGGTGGTCTGTTAAAGCTCGACTTTTGACGAGCATATCATCCACGTATACCTCCATGTTGCGGTCGATCTGCTTCTTGAAAATCTTATTAACCAAGCGTTGGTATGTTGTTCCTACATTTTTGAGTCCAAATGGCATGATCCTGTAACAATAAAGACCACGATCAGTAATGAAGGCAGTCTTTTCTTCATCCTCAGGCGCCATCCGTATCTGATTATAATCAGAAAAGGCGTCCATGAAGGTGAGGAGCTCATGGCCCGAGGTCGCATCCATCAATTGATCGATCTTGGGCAGGGGGTAGCTATCTTTCGAGCAGACCTTGTTTAGCTTCTTGAAGTCAACGCACATCCTCCACTTGTTGTTCATCTTTTTGATGAGGATCACATTTAAGACCCAGGTCGGATAATTAATCTCTCGGATGAGTCCGACTTTAAAGAGCTTATCTACTTCTTCGATGATTGCTTTCTACCTCTCCGGGGCATGGTGGTGCATCTTTTCTTTTATCGATCGGTGCTTCAAATCGACGGTCAGCCAATGTTCCATGACCTCGGCATCAATCCCTGGCATGTCCATGGGGGTCCAGGTGAAGACGTTCATATTTCTCCTAAGGAAGGCGACGAGCTGCTTCCGAACCTCGTCTGCCAAGTTGGAGCTGATCTGCACCGCGTGCTCCAAATTTTCATCATTTAAGGATACAGAGATGAGGTCCTCCATTGGCTTGCCCCACTCCTCAGTGAGGTCGTCGCGGACATCTAGTCCGTCAACAAAATAAGGGTCAAACCTTTCTCCCTTATGTAGGGCGATTAAGTAGCAGTGCCTCGTCAGAGCCTGATCTCTTCTGACCTCTCCAATCCTGCGACTCATCGGGAACTTCATTTTCAAATAATAGATTGACACCACTGCCCGAAGTACATTTAGAGCAGGTCGGTCGAGAATCGCATTATAGGCGGACGGAGTCCTTACGACTAGGAAATCGACCTATGCTTAGGCCAGTTTCAGATGTTGCCCTGCCGTCACAGCAAAGTTATTATATCTTCGACTGGTATGGTGCTGCCAGTGAATCCTACCAGTCATTGGATAGGGACATTTTTGAGAAACCATCATAAAATAATACGTCGGCCGAGCTTCCATTATCCACCAAAACGCGGCGTAAATCGTAGTCAACAATGTTCAAAAAAATTACAACCACATCATTGTACGAAAATTGGATCCCTTGGCCGTCCGTCTCGATAAAGGTCATGGGTTCCATGGTCCTCCATCTCTTTACCGATCCCTTAGATCTGCTGGCCTCTCCTTGTTGAAGTTTCCTCGAGATAGTGTTGATGACGTCGAGAGACGACCGATCTTCTTGCTGATTTCCCCCAATTGGCGGTAACGCCCTCAGCCGATCTTCCCACTCTTCAGGTTGTCTCTGCAGGAATCGACCAAGTGTACCTCATCAGAAGAGCTCTTCGTGTTAGATATATATGCCCTAGAAGCCAGAATTGGCTGACACTTGTAATACACTTATAGGAGCAAAATTATAATTTTGACTAATATCAATAAAATGGATTATTTTCTATCATATATGTGTATTTAGTGTCTGTGATACATCCTTTAAGTTAATGGTAATGATAACTCATATTTTCAAGAGTTGAAAATTTAAGACATGAATAATCATTATTAACTCATAAAATGCTCCCAACCATAGGATCATCACGAGGATGGTGATTGATCCGAAAGGTTGGTGTACAATCGCTTCTCTTTAGTAGATGAGTCTTGAGTCTACGGTGTGGAGACACCGGAGCGAGAGTACAGGTACTCGTTAGAGAACGAGGGCACTGAGCGTGACCACCTCGAGTAGTCATTAGGAAGTCTACCTTCTCGTCAATGACTGACTCGATGCTGCAGTAGTGTGTCTGGTTCTTTGACCTGAGGTGCATCGGCAGTTCACCTTGAGGGTGTTATAGTTTGACTACACCATTACTCGATCTCCTAGCCATATGGAACCCTGAGGTGTATGTTGGCTATAGCATGTTCATTGTAGGAACTGGATTGCATCAAGATGGAATCTATCTACCTCGGTGGTAGAGGAGCAGCCCTATGATGATCATGAGAATCAAGTCCAGAAGTCCATGGCCATGGCAGAGTGAAATAATAGAAAGAGTTTCTATTTAGATTTTCACATTGGACTTCGAATCGAATGATTACATCATATGACAGAGACTAGGGTTTGACGAGTTCACCTTAACCCTAATCTGATCGGGGCTCAAGATAGAAGAACTTAATCACACAGGTAGCTGCACCAAGAGGTTCGCATTCAGCTCTGATGGGTTGCCACCATATACTGCTAGGTGTCACTGGTGGATTTTGGGAGCAATTAGAATGATTTAGATGATCGATCATTCTAGCTGTTCGAATCAGAAGAGTTCTGATCCATCGAAAGGAGTTTCGATGATGTCGATGATAGAGATCATGACATATCCCATTACCATACAGAACTGAACCTAACTGGGTCACACAAACAAGGGTTTGAATCTGGTGATCATCAATTGAACTGATCTAGTTCAATTGATCTGAATGAGATTCAATTAGGTTCAAGGAAAATCGTGCTAGCACTCGATTGAACCTAACGTTCTTCTTTTACTATCATAAATAAGTTGTCCTGACTGAGCCAAAGGAGTTTGTGCTCAATCAGAGGCCTTCATATGGTCTGACTGGAGGTTGTCCAAGTCAGAAAAGGTTGTCTTATTTTGTAAGACATTACCTGCCATTTTTGGTCACCTGCCATTTCTTCGTTCTTTGACTTTGGTCAAAAGTCTACCTTTGACTGGTCAAATGTTGACCATTGATACTTTGACTTTTGACCACATGTCATGCACCTATTGGAGAGCTGGTGGGGGCCTGTCCCCCTGCCAGAACCTGGCAAGGAGAGGGCGCACGCCACCCTTGGCGTGTGCCCAAGCTGGAGGCGCCTAGGAGTCCTTGTTGGACAAGGACTCCATCTCCTTTTTGGATTCCAATTAGAGTTCTCCTAAGAACCAACTTTGACTGGTCTTAGGCACCCTCTAAGGAGGAATCCAGGGGACTCTATTCCCACCAATCAGATTTAGATCTGATTTCACAAAGAGTTGTGATTGGTTGGGAAGAAGAGGAGTTGGATCACAGTTAGTCTATAAATAAGACCCTGCGCCCAACTCAAAGAGGTATCTGAAATAATTGAGATCTCCATGCCCCAAGGCCTTTTCTCCTCTCCTCCTCCATGCCAAAGTATCTTCTCCCTCTCCTCTCCACGTCCAAAAGGGTTTTGGACCTTGGTTGGTGCGATCCAGATCAAGAGAAAGGCGAGCAAAAGCTAGAAGGCTGCGCTGCTGCAAAGGATGACTGCTGATCTTCAAAAGGAGTTTTGAAGATCCTCCAGATCAGATCCAGATCTGATTTTTGGAGATGTGATAGAGAAGAAGAGGATCTCTAGATCCAACCCGAGTGGATATCGATAGAGGCCAGGCACTTGCATGGCTTGATCCAGAACCTTCCGCTGCAATACAGGATCATCAAGGGATAATAGGATTACCCAACTTCAAGGTAAATTAAATTTGATTTAATTTATCTTAATTTTATTTTATTTTTTATTAAAATAATAAGAATTAGATCTAAAACATCTCAGATCTGATTAGGATCAAAGAGAAAAATTTTTGAAATATATCTCTTGATCTGATCAGATCTGAACGAACCTGGTCCGGAAAATCAGGAATTTTCCTTCAACTGGTATCAGAGCCAAGGTTCTAAAAATATTTAGATCTGATTTTAAATTTATTTTAATTAGAAAAAATAAGTGATTTTAGATGTCACATGAGATGTGATCAGATCTGAAATCAGAAAAAATTAAAATTAAATGATTTGGATCTAAGATTAGAAAATATGCATGACTAGTTCTAAAATAGAATAGTTCTATAGAATAGTCTTGCATGTTTTCAATTTAATTTGATTAAATCATATTTTAGATCTATTTATTTACTATTTTTTGATATTATAATGGTTATAATAACATCTAAAAAATAATAAATAAAAATTATTTAATTTTAAATATCATATGAGATATGATTGATGCATGTCTAGACTAGTTGTAGAATAGTTCTACATAATTATCTAGATTAGAATTTATTTTGATTAGATCAATTTAAATCTAATTTTTAGAGAGAGATCTAATTATTTCACTCTAGCCATGGCCATGGACTTCTGGACTTGATTCTTATGATCATCATAGGGCTGCTCCTCTACCACCGAGTAGATAGATTCCATCTTGATGCTATCCAGTTTCTACAATGAACATGCTATAGCCAACATACACCTCAGAATTTCATATGGCTAGGAGACTGAGTAATGATGTAGTCAAACTATAACACCCTCAAGATGAACTGCCGATGCACCTCAGGTCAAAAAATCAAACACACCACTGCAGCATCGAGTCAGTCATTGACGAGAAGGTGGACTTCCTAATGACTACTCGAGGTGGTCACGCTCAGTGCCCTCGTTCTCTAACAAATATCTGTACTCTTACTTCGGTATCTCCACATCATAGACTCAAGACTCATCTACTAAAGAGAAGCGATTGTACACCAATCTTTCGGATCAATCACCATCCTCATGATGATCCTATGGTCGGAAATATTTTATGAGTTAATAATGATTATTCATGTCTTAAATTTTCAACTCTTGAATGAGTTATCATTACCATTAACTCAAAAGATGTATCACAGACACTAAATACACATATGTGATAGAAAATAATCCATTTTATTGATATTAGTCAAAATTATAATTTTGCCCCTAGAAGTGTATTACAAATGTCAGCCAATTCTGGCTTCTAGGGCACATATATCTAACAATCTTCCACTTATCCTAAAGTCAATTGACTACAAGTCTAAGTCCTATCTTCTCAAGATAGGCTTCGATCTTCTGTTGGTCCAACGGCTTTTATAAGTGGGTCCACCACATTATCTGTGGAGTTGACTCTCTTGACCTCGACATAATTCTTCTCGAGGTAATCGCGGATGAGGTGGTATCGCCGTTCAATATGCTTGGATTTTTGGTGAGACATTGGCTTCTTAGTAAGGGCTATGGCGCCATTATTGTCGCAGTATAGAGGAATGGCATCTGATGGCATTACTCTGATTTCTGCAGCAAACTTCTTGTATCAGAATGCTTCCTTCGCAGCCTCTGATGCAGCGATATATTCTGCTTTCATGGTGGAATCTGCTATCACCGTTTGCTTGAAACTCTTCCAGCTAACAGCACCATCATTGCACACAAACAGACTTCCAGATGTCGACTTTCGATCATCTATATTGGACATGAAATCCGAGTCTGTGTATCCCTAGACTTGGAGTTCTCCATTACCAAAGATCAACATCATATCCTTAATTCTTCTTCAAGTATTAATGGATACATTTCATAAAAGTCCAGTGTTCTTCACCTGGATTGGCTGATATCTGCTTTGACACTCACAGCATGGGCTTATATCGGTCCGTGTACATAGCATGGCATACATGAGGCTCCTATTGTAGAAGCATAAGGGATCTTGCTCATGCATTCTATTTCCTCAAGTGTGCTAGGGCACATCTTCTTGGAAAGATCAATACCATGTCTGAAGGGTATTAATCCTCTCTTAGAGTTTTCCATACTAAACCTCTTTAGTACTTTTTCTATGTACATCTTCTGTGAAAGTCCTAGCATCCTATTCGGTCTACTCCCTATAGACCTTAATTCCTAGAATAAAGGATGCTTCACCTAGGTCTTTCATGGAGAATTTCTTAGACAACCATAATTTGACTGTTGTCATCATGGGAATATCATTCCCAATAAGGAGGATGTCATCCACGTACAATACGAGGAAGACAATAGCGCTCCCATTGACCTTTTTGAAGACACACGGTTCCTCTTTGCTTTTGATGAAACCAAATATTTTGATCACATCATTAAAATGAGTGTTCCAGCTCCGAGATGTTTGCTTAAGTCCATATATGGACCTTTGTAGCTTGCAAATCTTGTGATCAGTATCACTGGATGTGAAATCTAGCGGCTGTTCCATATAGATATCTTCCTTAAGATATTCGTTCAAGAACGTCATTTTCACGTCCATTTGCCATATTTCATAATCGAAATAGGCTGCAACGACAAGCAATGTGTGGATGGACTTTAGCATAGCCACTAGGAAAAAGGTATCCCGATAGTCAATGCCTTCGCATTGACTATAACCTTTTGCCACTAGTCTATCCTTGAATGTCTCCATATTTCTATCTGCACCAATCTTTCTCTTGAAGATCCATTTACATCCAATAGGTACTATACCTTCTGGTGGATCTACCAAGGTTCAAACTTGGTTTGAGTGCATTGAGTCAATTTCTGACTGCATTGCCTCTAGCTATTTTTCGAAGTCGATATCTGATATCACCTCATTGTAGGTTTTGGGATCATCACCATGAGCACCATTACCTACGAGGAACGTTTTCTCTGCTTCCTCTAAAATAATACCTAAGTATCTTTTAGGAGAATGAAAAACTCTTTTCGATCTACGAGGTGGAGGAGGTAGTATTTTTATTGGCTCAATCTGATTTGGTTCCAATTGGTCCTTAACTCATTGTACTTATGAGACTTTCTCATCAAGTTTAATCTGCTTTCCAATACCACTATCTTGAATAAACTATTTTTTAAGAAAGATGGCATGTCGACTCACAATCACATTGTGGTCTTCTGAAATATAGAAATAGTATCCTAATGACTCTTTAGGATATCCTATGAATCGAGCTCTAAAGGACCTAAACTCTAACTTATCCACTTGTTGTCTTTTGACATAAGCTGGATAACCCCAAATTCTGAGATGACTCAGACTTAGTTTCTTACCGTGCCATATCTCATACGGTGTGGTAGGAACGATCTTAGAGAAAATCCTATTTAGTAGATAAATTGAAGTTAACAATAAATGTCTCCAAAGAAAATCAAGAAGGTCTGTGAAGCTCATCATGGATCGAACCATATCCAATAGGATCCGATTTTTCGTTCTGAAATCCCGTTGAGTTGAGGTATTCCTGATGGAGTCCATTAAGAGACTATGCCATTTTCTTTGAGATAGTCTAGAAATTTTCGGCTAAGATATTCACCTCCTCGATTTGATCGAAGAACCTTAATGAATTTTTCAGTTTATTTTTCTACTTCATGTCTGAATTCTTTGAACTTTTCAAAAAGCTTCAGACTTGTGTCTCATAAGATACACATACCCATACCTAGATAAATCATCGTAAAGATAATGAAGTAGACAAAATTGCCTCTAATCGGCACATCAAATGGGCCGCACACATTAGTATGTACTAGGGCAAGGAGATCTATGGCCCTCTCCCCATATCCAACAAAAGAGAGTTTGGTCATTTTGTCTTGAAGGCAGGATTCACAAGTTGGATATGACTCGAAAGTTAATGGACTCAATAGCCCATTTTTCTTCAATTTGTTGATCCTATCTTCTGCTATATGACCTAATCTCAGGTGCCATAGATATCTGTCGTTTGGACTATCCCTAGGTCATTTGGCATTCACGTTTTGCTCGAATAACGAGCATACCTCTAGAAGGACCTTCCTTCTTGTTCTTCGGGGTGGCCAGATAAGTAGGGCAGTTTCGCTTCCAATGGCCGTCGCTGTTGTAATGGAAACACTTTTCTTTGACATCGATCTTTTTCTTCGACTCTGCCTTCTTTTTCTTTGTTCCTTCCACCTTCTGCTTTTTCGCAGATTTTTTTTTCTTTCCATAAGACTTTCTTTTAGAAGAAGTCCGTTCCATAGCAAGAACTGAGCCTTTAAAATCTTTCATAGAAAGCTCAGCGGTAACCAGCATATTTATTAATTCGGCCAAGGAATTTTGAAGTTTATGCATGTGGTAATTCATGATGAATTGTCCATATGCATCAGTCAAGGATTGTAGAATAATATCGTTCTGCAGGTCTAAGTCTAACTTCACACTGAGCTTCTCAAGCTCTTTCATGTCCTTGATCATTGTCAGATAGTGATCTTGGACTGACTGCCCATCACGCATCTTAGCCTTAAAAAATTATTTCATGACTTGATATTTAGCTGCATGACTCTGTTCACCAAACATCTCTTGTAGGTGAGCCAACATTTGGCGAGCAGTTTCGATATCTTCATGTTGGTGCTGGAGCTCATCAAACATCAAGCCCAACATGTAATATCTGGCCTTATTATCTTCGTCTATTCATTTTTCCAGAGACGCTCTCTGCTCAATAGATGAACGCGCTGGTAAGGTGGAAGGGTCCTGATCCAAAACATGGGTTAATTTCTCAGAATCCAAAATAATTTTGTAGTTCCTGAGCTAATCTTTATAATTGGGTCTTGTCAGTCTATGTGTGTCCAGGATACGTGCTAATGGGTTGGACGCAGGCATTTTTCTGTAGAGAGTCAAAGATTCTAGTTAGATACTGTAATTATGACTTGACCAATTTATTTAAAAATTTTATTTTTAAACAAATTAGCTTCCACTATTTTTTTGAATCCCTACACTCCCTCTGTAGAGATGAGAAAATCTTCATGATTAATGATTTCTAGTGGGTGGTGTGGTCTCACCAACTGACTCATCACCTCACTTAACTGTTATTGGTGATGGGTTAGCCAATGAGTGAACAACTCTTGTTCAATGATTCTCTAATCATGATGCACCCAAACTTGATCTCTAATTCATGAATCTCATCGTATCCGAAATATTGATCCACTCCTTAGTTAAGTCAGACCCACCATTTGCATAGACTAAGTTTCTAATTGAGTCTCTCACCGTATCCAAAATATTGAGTCCAACTCATCCTCCAGCCCATAACATCCAATGCCTAATAGACATGGTTGCATCTTTTCGGTGCAACTGAGCCACTGTATCCAGCCGAGAACAATCAACTTCGGAAAGGGCCTGTACATCTACAATGGTGGAAGACCTCAGACTTAATCTTTTCTTAGGAAGAATTGATTCAGGTCTCATTAAACTAGACTTATCATAGTCATAACAATTATGACTAACCTAGTGGCATGGGTTAGCTCTGATTATTGACCACCTCAGATCAGAACTGTGTCAACAGATATGGCCAGGTAAGTGAGATCGGTGGAAGGAATATGCCATTAACTCGTACAAGAACGCATTCAAGTCGAGTAGCTTCCAATTAAAAATCAGTCGATCGTACGTGCCAAACTTACCTTAGACACCAAATTGTTGAGTCAAAATCAATTGGGTTAGCCTACAATCCAGACTCTAACCTCTGAGCCTAATTAGGTCTTGCTTGATCGTGACTCGATCTTGACCCAGACTTAATCCTATTAGGTTGTTCAATTTAAGCATTATTGATCCCCTCTAATCAACTCTTGATTCGGTTTGATCAACTGCTTAGACCTAATTGAGCTACCCAAGTCCGAACTTAGTATTATGAATATGTCTTAGATCTAAAATTCTTAATTTTAGATCTAATTAATATTCCATAATCTTAATTTTTAATTAAGTAGAGTTCATAAACAAAATATGCATAATAAATCATAGGGTTTCAGGATCTAGGGTTTTGCAGAAAGTAAGTTTTGAATTTCTGATTAAGGACGAACGCGCAGCACCCCTACACATCATAAGAATACCCTATCAAATGAAAAGAGAGGGCATTTAAACCCTTCTTCGTTTCTATATGACTGGACGGTTCAAGAGGAACGCCTTAATCAGAATTGCAATACTATAAACAGTTTTAGATCTATAATCATATATCTCATATACAAAATTAGATCTAATTCATGACATATTTTGCATACATCTCGTGTATCGAATCATGCATATTTTTAGATCTAAATTATCTCATAATAATATAAAA
>QRFJ01007613.1:0-40000 GCA_006176705.1 Cocos nucifera
TTGGTCTCTTTTGGGTACCCTATGAATGTGCACTTGTTAGACCTAGGTCTAAGTTTATCTATGATTAATCATTTCACATAAGTCGGGCACCCTCAGATCCTAAGGTGCGAGAGTGCTGGCTTACGTCCTATCCATATCTCATATGAAGTTTTAATTACATACTTACTTGGAATCCTATTTAATAGATAGCAAGTCGATTCTAGTGCATATCCCCAAAAGGATATCAACAAGCTTGCAAAATTCATCATAGATCAGACCATATCTAATAGTGTCTGATTTCTTCTTTCAGACACACCATTATGCTGTGGTGTTTTCATTGAGAGAGAATTTCATTCTCTCCTAGATATATCAGAAACTCACTAAAAAGGTATTCTCCTCCTTGATCAGATTGAAGAGTTTTAATACTCTTTTCAATTTATTTTGCTACTTCACTTCGAAATCATTTGAATATTTCAAATGAATCCGACTTGTATTTCATCAGATATACATATTCATATCTAGATGGATCATTTATAAAAATAATGAAATAGAGATATTCATCTTTGGCACTAATGCTCATAGATCTACATATATCAGTATGTACTAGATCTAAGAGCTCAGTGGCTCTCTCATCTTTTTTAATAAAAGATGATTTAGTCATTTTTTCAAATAGACAAGACTCACAGGTTGGAAGTGATTCACAATTACTGACTTCGAGGATACTCTCTTAAGTCAATATATTTATCCTATTCTTATTTATATGACCTAGCCTATAGTACCATAAGTAGATATCAGACACACTATCTAACCTAGGATGATTGTCAGTTGAGTAGACTACATTAATAGATTGTGATAACATATATATACCATTATTCAAATGTTTAGAGAATATAGTAATACCATTCATAATGATATCACAAAATTCTTTCTTTATTAAAATTTCATAACTATCTTTGGCCAAACCTACAAAAATGACATTCAAAAAGAAACTGGGACAAAAATGACAATCACTAAGAATAATAGTGTGAGACTCAAATACAAGTTTTAAGATTTCTAATGCTAGAACTGAAACTAATCTTCCATCTCTAATATTTAGAAACCTCTCATCTTACTCGAATCTTCTACTGACATGTAACTCCTATAATGAATTGCAAATTTGTTAAGAGCTATATGAAGGAAATTCAGATTTTTCGGACCAGATTCATTCAGATCTGATCGGATCAAGAGATATATTTTAAAATTTTTTTTCTTTGATCTAAATTAGATCTGAGATATTTTAGATCTGATTCTTATTATTCTAATAATAAAAATAAAATCTAGATAAATTAAATCAAATTTAACTTACCTGGATGTAGGGTAATCCTATTACTCGTTGATGATCTTGTAAGCAGCGAAAGGTTCTGGATCTAGCCACGCAAGTGCCTGGCCTCTACCAGTATCCACTCGGGCTGGATCTAGAGATCTTCTTCTTCTCTATCACATCTCTAAAAATCACATCTGAATCTAATCTAGAAGATCTTCAAAACACCTTTCGAAGATCAGTAGTTGTCCTTTGCAGCAGCGCAGCCTTCTAGCTTTCTGTCGCCTTTCTCTCATCTGGATTGTACCAACTAAGATCCCAAACTCCTTTGGACATGGAGAGGAGAGGGAGAAGATGGACTTGGCATGGAGGAGGAGAGGAGGGGCAGCCTTGGGGTGTGGAAATTTTCAATATGCTTTGAGTTGGGCGCAGGGTCTTATTTATAGACTATGCATGATCTAACTCCTCTTCTTCCCAACCAATCACAACCCTTAGTGAAATTAGATCTAAATCTGATTGGTGGAAATAGAGTCCCTTGGATTCCTCCTTAGATGGCACCTAAGACCAGTCAAACTTGGTTCTTAGGAGGAGTCTGTTTGGAATCCAAAAAGAAGATAGAGTCCCTATCCAATAGGAACTCCTGGGTGCCACCAGCTTGGGCGCACGCCAAGGGTGGCGTGCACCCTCCTCCCTTGGCATGCGCCCTCCTCCTTGCTAGGTTCTAGTGGGGGGATAAGTCCCCACCAGCTCTCCAATAGGTGCGTGACACGTGGACAAAAGTCAAAGTGTCAATGGTCAATATTTGACCAGTCAAAGGTCAGACTTTTGACCAAAGTCAAAGGAACGAAGAAATGGCAGGTGACCAAAAATGGCAGGTATTGTCTTACAAAATAAGACAACCTTTTCTGACTTGGACAGGCCTCCAGTCAGACCATAGTGAAGGCCTCTGATTGAGCACAAACTCCTTTGGCTCAGTCAGGACAACTTATTTATGATAGTAAAAGAAGAACGTTAGGTTCAATCGAGTGCTAGCACGATTTCCTTGAACCTAATTGAATCTCATTCAGATCAATTGAACTAGATCAGTTCAATTGATGATCACCAGATTCAAACCCTTGTTTGTGTGACCCAGTTAGGTTCAGTTCTGTATGGTAATGGGATATGTCATGATCTCTATCATCGACATCATCGAAACTCCTTTCGATGGATCAGAACTCTTCTGATTCGAACAGCTAGAATGATCGATCATCTAAATCATTCTAATTGCTCCCAAAATCCACCAGTGACACCTAGCAGTATATGGTGGCAACCCATCAGAGCTGAATGCGAACCTCTTGGTGCAGCTACCTGTGTGATTAAGTTCTTCTATCTTGAGCCCCGATCAGATTAGGGTTAAGGTGAACTCGTCAAACCCTAGTCTCTGTCATATGATGTAATCATTCGATTCAAGTCCGAATGTGAAAATCTAAATAGAAACTCTTTCTATTATTTCACTCTGCCATGGCCATGGGCTTCTGGACTTGATTCTCATGATCATCATAGGGCTGCTCTCTACCACCGAGGTAGATAGATTCCATCTTGATGCAATCCAGTTCCTACAATGAACATGCTATAGCCAACATACACCTCAGGGTTCCATATGGCTAGGAGATCCGAGTAATGGTGTAGTCAAACTATAACACCCTCAAGGTGAACTGCCGATGCATCTCAGGTCAAAGAACCAGACACACTACTGCAGCATCGAGTCAGTCATTGACGAGAAGGTAGACTTCCCTAATGACTACTCGAGGTGGTCACGCTCAGTGCCCTCGTTCTCTAACGAGTACCTGTACTCTCGCTCCGGTGTCTCCACACCGTAGACTCAAGACTCATCTACTAAAGAGAAGCGATTGTACACCAACCTTCCGGATCAATCACCATCCTCGTGATGATCCTATGGTCGGGAGCATTTTATGAGTTAATAATGATTATTCATGTCTTAAATTTTCAACTCTTGAAAATATGAATTATCATTACCATTAACTCAAAGGATGTATCACAGACACTAAATACACATATGTGATAGAAAATAACCCATTTTATTGATTATAGTCAAAATTATAATTTTGCCCCTAGAAGTGTATTACAAGTGTCAGCCAATTCTGGCTTCTAGGGCACATATATCTAACAATCTCCCACTTGTCCTAAAGCCAATTGGCTACAAGTCTAAGTCCCATCTTCTCAAGGTGGGCTTCGATCTTCTGCTGGCCCAACGGCTTTGTAAGTGGGTCTGCCACATTATCTGCGGAGTTGACTCTCTTGACCTCGACGTAACCCTTCTCGAGGTAATCGCGGATGAGGTGGTATCGCCGCTCAATGTGCTTGGATTTCTGGTGAGACCTCGGCTCCTTAGCAAGGGCTATGGCGCCATTGTTGTCGCAGTATAGAGGAATGGCATCTGATGGCATTACTCCAATTTCTGCAGCAAACTTCTTGTACCAGAATGCTTCCTTCGCAGCCTCTGATGCAGCGATATATTCTGCTTCCATGGTGGAATCTGCTATCACAGTTTGCTTGAAACTCTTCCAGCTGACAGCACCACCATTGCACACAAACAGACTTCCAGATGTCGACTTTCGATCATCTATATCGGACATGAAATCCGAGTCTGTGTATCCCTGAACTTGGAGTTCTCCGTTACCAAAGACCAACATCATATCCTTAGTTCTTCTCAAGTACTTAAGGATACATTTCACAGAAGTCCAGTGTTCTTCACCTGGATTTGACTGATATCTGCTTGTGACACTCACAGCATGGGCTATATCAGGTCGTGTACATAGCATGGCATACATGAGGCTCCCTATTGCAGAAGCATAAGGGATCTTGCTCATGCGTTCTATTTCCTCAGGTGTGCTAGGGCACATCTTCTTGGAAAGATGAATACCATGTCTGAAGGGTATTAATCCCCTCTTAGAGTTTTCCATACTAAACCTCTTTAGTACTTTCCTCTATGTACATCTTCTGTGAAAGTCCTAGCATCCTATTCGGTCTATCCCTATAGACCTTAATTCCTAGAATAAAGGATGCTTCACCTAGGTCTTTCATGGAGAATTCCTTGGACAACCATATTTTGACTGATTGTCAACATGGGAATATCATTCCCAATAAGGAGGATGTCATCCACGTACAATACGAGGAAGACAACAGCGCTCCCACTGACCCTTTTTGAAAACACATGGTTCCTCTTCATTTTTTGATGAAACCAAACATTTTTGATCACATCATTGAAACGAGTGTTCCAGCTTCGAGATGCTTGCTTAAGTCCATATATGGACCTTTGCAGCTTGCAAACCTTATGATCAGTATCACTGGATGTGAAACCTAGCGGCTGTTCCATATAGATATCTTCCTCAAGATATCCATTTAAGAATGCCATTTTCACGTCCATTTGCCATATTTCATAATCGAAATAGGCTGCAACGGCAAGCAATGTGCGGATGGATTTTAGCATAGCCACTGGAGAAAAGGTATCCTGATAGTCAATGCCTTCGCATTGACTATAACCTTTTGCCACTAGTCTAGCCTTGAATGTCTCCACATTCCCATCTGCACCAATCTTTCTCTTGAAGATCCATTTACACCCAATAGGTACTATACCTTCTGGTGGATCTACCAAGGTCCAGACTTGGTTTGAGTGCATCGAGTCAATTTCTGACTGCATTGCCTCTAGCCATTTCTCGGAGTCGATATCTGATATCGCCTCATTGTAGGTTTTGGGATCATCACCATGAGCACCATTACCTACGAGGAACATTTCCTCTACTTCCTCTGAAATAATACCTAAGTATCTTTCAGGGGGACGGAAAACTCTTTCCGATCTACGAGGTGGAGGAGGTAGTGTTCTTATTGGCTCAACCTGATTTGGTTCCAATTGGTCCTTAGCTCATTGTACTTGTGAGACTTTCTCATCAAGCTTAATCTGCTTTCCAATGCCGCTATCTTGAATAAACTATTTTTCAAGAAAGATGGCATGTCGACTCACAATCACATTGTGGTCTTCTGGAATGTAGAAATAGTATCCTAATGACTCTTTAGGATATCCTATGAATCGAGCTCTGAAGGACCTAAACTCTAACTTGTCCGCTTGTTGTCTTTTGACATGAGCCGGACAACCCCAAATTCTGAGATGACTCAGACTTGGTTTCTTACCGTGCCATATCTCATACGGTGTGGTAGGAACGGTTTTAGAGGAAACCCTATTCAGTAGATAGATTGAAGTTAACAATGAGTGTCCCCAAAGAAAATCAGGGAGGTCTGTGAAGCTCATCATGGATCGAACCATATCCAATAGAGTCCGATTTCTCCATTCTGAAACCCCGTTGAGTTGAGGTGTTCCTGGTGGAGTCCATTGAGAGACTATGCCATTTTCCTTGAGATAGTCTAGGAATTCCCTAAGGTATTCACCTCCTCGATCTGATCGAAGAACCTTAATGGGTTTTCCAGTTTGTTTTTCTACTTCATGTCTGAATTCTTTGAACTTTTCAAAAGCTTCAGACTTGTGTCTCATAAGATACACATACCCATACCTAGACAGATCATCGGTAAAGGTAATGAAGTAGACAAAATTGCCTCTAGCCGGCACATCAAATGGGCCGCACACATCAGTATGTACTAGGGCAAGGAGATCTGTGGCCCTCTCCCCATGTCCTAACAAAAGGGAGTTTAGTCATTTTGCCTTGAAGACAAGATTCACAAGTTGGATATGACTCGAAAGTCAATGGACTCAATAGCCCATTTTTCTCCAATTTGTTGATCCTATCTTCTGCTATATGACCTAATCTCAGGTGCCATAGATATCTATCATTTGGACTATCCCTAGGTCGTTTGGCATTCACGTTTTGCTCGATAGTTAGAACAGGTACATCAATATGTAGCTGATAAAGACCATTAATAAGGAAACCATTTGCAATTTTATTTCTTTCATAAAGAATGTTACAATGGTCCTTAAAGAAGGTAATCACATAGCCTTCTAGTGCTAAGCATGAAACAGAAATCAAATTCCTGCTAGCTGCAGGCACATAATAACAGTCTTTCAAAACTAAGTCTAAACCAGATGGTAATCGAAGAGGGTATGTTCCCACGGCCACTGCAGCAACTCTTGCTCCATTACCGATGCGCGTAGGATCATGTCTCCATCCCTCAGCCTCCTGCTATCCTCAAGACCCTGCATGGAAGTGCACAGATGAGCACTAGAACCAGAGTCAAGCACCCAACTGGATGCAGAAAAAAATCCGTAAGGTTAGACTCAATAACGAGCATACCTCCAGAAGGACCTTCCTTCTTGTTCTTCAGGGTGGCCAGGTAAGTAGGGCAGTTCCGCTTCCAATGGCCGTCGCTGTTGTTGCAATGGAAATACTTTCCTTTGACATCGGCCTTTTTTCTTCTTCGGCTCTTCTTCTTCTTCTGATCTTTGCTCCTTCCACCTTCTGCTTTTTCACAGACTTCTTTTTCTTTTCCATAAGACTTTCTTTTGGAAGAAGTCCATTTCCATATAGCAAGAACTGAGCCTTTAGAACCTTTCATAGAAAGCTCAGCGGTAACCAGCATATTCATTAATTCGGCCAAGGAATTTTGAAGTTTATGCATGTGGTAATTCATGATGAATTGCCCATATGCATCAGTCAAGGATTGCAGAATAATATCGTTCTGCAGATCCAAGTCTAACTTCACACCGAGCTTCTCAAGCTCTTCCATGTCCTTGATCATTGCATCAGACAGTGATCTTGGACTGACTGCCCATCACGCATCTTAGCCTTAAAAAGTCATTTTCGTGACTTGATACTTTGGCTGCGCGACTCTGTTCACCAAACATCTCCTGTACAGGTGAGCCAACATTTGGCGAGCAGTCCCGATATCTTCATGTTGGTGCTGGAGCTCATCAGACATCGAGCCCAACATGTAATATCTGGCCTTATTATCTTCGTCTAATCCATTTTTCCAGAGACGCTCTCTGTTCAGTGGATGGATGGGCTGGTAAGGTGGGAGGGTCCTGGTCCAATACATGGGTTAACTTCTCTGAACCCAAAATAATTTTGTAGTTCCTGAGCCAATCTTTATAATTGGGTCCAGGTCAGTCTATGTGTGTCCAGGATACGTGCCAATGGGTTGGACGCAGACATTTTTCCTATAGAGAGTCAAAGATTCTAGTTAGATACTGTAATTATGACTTGACCAATTTATTTAGAAATTTTATTTTTAAATAAATTAGCTTCCACTATTTTCTCGGATCCCTACACTCCCTCTGTAGAGATGCGAAAATCTTCCATGATTAATGATTTCTAGTGGGTGGTGCGGTCTCACCAACTGACTCATCACCTCACCTAACAGTTATTGGTGATGGGTTAGCCAATGAGTGAACAACTCTTGTTCAATGATTCTCTAATCATGGTGCACCCAAACTTGGTCTCTAATTCATGAATCTCACCGTATCCGGAATATTGATCCACTCCTTAGTTAAGTCAGACCCACCATTTGCACAGACTGGATTCCTAATTGAGTCTCTCACCGTATCCAGAATATTGAGCCCAACTCATCCTCCAGCCCATAGCATCCAATGCCTAATAGACATGGTTGCATCTTTTCCAGGTGCAACTGAGCCACTGTATCCAGCCGAGAACAATCAACCCCGGGAAGGGCCCGCACATCTACAATGGTGGAAGACCTCAGACTTAATCTTTTCTTAGGGAGAATTGATTCAGGTCTCATCATTAAACTAGACTTGTCATAGTCATAACAATTATGACTAACCTAGTGGCATGGGTTAGCTCGGATTATTGACCACCTCAGATCAGAACTGTGTCAACAGATATGGCCAGGTAAGTGAGATCGGTGGAAGGAATATGCCATTAACTCGTACAAGAATGCATTCAGGTCGAGTAGCTTCCAATTAAAAATCCAGTCGGTCGTATGTGCCAAACTTACCTTAGACACCAAATTATTGAGTCAGAACCAATTGGGTTAGCCTACAATCCAGACTCTAACCTCTGAGCCTAATTAGGTCTTGCTTGATCGTGACTCGATCTTGACCCAGACTTAATCCTATTAGGCTGGTCAATTTAAGCATTGTTGATCCCATCTAACCAACTCTTGATTCGGTTTGATCAACCGCTTAGACCTAATTGAGCTACCCAAGCCCGAACCCAGTATTATGAATATGTCTTAGATCTGAAAATTCTCAATTTTAGACCTAATTAATATTTCATAATCTTAATTTTTAATTAAGTAGGGTTCATAAACAAAATATGCACAATAAATCCTAGGATTTCAGGATCTAGGGTTTTGCAGAAAGTAAGTTTTGGATTTCTGATTAAGGACGAACATGCAGCACCCCTACACATCATAAGAACACCCCATCGGAATGGGAGGAGAGGGCCTTTAAACCCTTCTTCATTCTTATGATCCGGACGGCCAAGAGGAATGCCTTAATCAGGAACATGCAATACTACAAAACAGTTTTAGATCTATATCATATATCTCATATACAAATTAGATCTAATCATGGCATATTTTGCATACATCTCATGTATCGAATCATGCATATTTTTAGATCTAAATTATCTCATAATAATCTAAAAAATTAGATTTAAATTGATCTAATCAAAATAAACTTCTAATCTAGATAACTTATGTAGAACTATTCTACAACTAGTCTAGACATGCATCAATCATATCTCATATGATGTTTAAAATTAAATAATTTTTATTTGCTATTTTTTAGATGTTATTATAACCATTATAATATCAAAAAATAGTAAATAAATAGATCTAAAATATGATTTAATCAAATTAAATTGAAAACATGCAAGACTATTCTATAGAACTATTCTATTTTAGAACTAGTCATGCATATTTTCTAATCTTAGATCCAAATCATTTAATTTTAATTTTTTTTGATTTCAGATCTGATCACATCTCATGTGACATCTAAAATTACTTATTTTCTAATTAAAATAAATTTAAAATTAGATCTAAACATACTTTAGAACCTTGGCTCTGATACCAGTTGAAGGAAAATCCTGATTTCTCGGATCCAGGTTCGTTCAGATCTGATCGGATCAAGAGATATATTTTAAAATTTTTTTCTCTTGATCTAAAATCAGATCTAATAATATTTTAGATCTAATTCTTATTATTTTAATAATAAAATAAAATTAGATAAATTAAATCAAATTTAATTTACCTTGATGTAGGGTAATCCTATTACCCGTTGATGATCCTGTAAGCAGCGGAAGGTTCTGGATCTAGCCACGCAAGTGCCTGGCCTCTATCGATATCCACTTAGGGTTGGATCTGGAGATCCTCTTCTTCTCTATCACATCTCCAAAAATTAGATCTGGATCTGATCTGGAGGATCTTCAAAACTCCTTTTGAAGATCAGCAGTTGTCCTTTGCAGCAGCGCAGCCTTCTAGCTTTCTGTCGCCTTTCTCTTGATCTGGATTGCACCAACTAAGATCCAAAACTCCTTTGGGCATGGAGAGGAGAGGGAGAAGATGGACTTGGCATGGAGGAGGAGAGGAGAGGCAGCCTTGGGGCATGGGAATTCTTCAATAATGCTTTGAGTTGGGCGCAGGGTCTTATTTATAGACTATGCTGTGATCCAACTCCTCTTCTTCCCAACCAATCACAACCCTTTGTGAAATCAGATCTAAATCTGATTGGTGGGAATAGAGTCCCCTGGATTCCTCCTTAGAGGGTGCCTAAGACCAGTCAAAGTTGGTTCTTAGGAGAACTCTAATTGGAATCCAAAAAGGAGATGGAGTCCCTTGTCCAACAGGGACTCCTAGGCGCCTCCAACTTGGGCACACGCCAAGGGTGGCGTGCGCCCTCCTCCTTGCCAGGTTCTGGTAGGGGGACAAGGCCCCCACCAGCTCTCCAATAGGTGCATGACACATGGACAAAAGTCAAAGTGTCAATGGTCAACATTTGACCAGTCAAAGGTCAACTTTTGACCAAAGTCAAAGGAACGAAGAAATGGCAGGTGACCAAAAATGGCAGGTATTGTCTTACAAAATAAGACAACCTTTTCTGACTTGGACAACCTCCAGTCAGACCAAGTGAAGGCCTCTGATTGAGCACAAACTCCTTTGGCTCAGTCAGGACAACTATTTATGATAGTAAAAGAAGAACGTTAGGTTCAATCGAGTGCTAGCACGATTTTCCTTGAACCTAATTGAATCTCATTCAGATCAATTGAACTGGATCAGTTCAATTGATGATCACCAGATTCAAACCCTTGTTTGTGTGACCCAGTTAGGTTCAGTTCTGTATGGTAATGGGATATGTCATGATCTCTATCATCGACATCATCGAAACTCCTTTCGATGGATCAGAACTCTTCTGATTCGAACAGCTAGAATGATCGATCATCTAAATCATTCTAATTGCTCCCAAAATCCACCAGTGACACCTAGCAGTATATGGTGGCAACCCATCAGAGCTGAATGCGAACCTCTTGGTGCAGCTACCTGTGTGATTAAGTTCTTCTATCTTGAGCCCCGATCAGATTAGGGTTAAGGTGAACTCGTCAAACCCTAGTTTCTGTCATATGATGTAATCATTCGATTCAAGTCCGAATGTGAAAATCTAAATAGAAACTCTTTCTATTATTTCACTCTGCCATGGCCATGGGCTTCTGGACTTGATTCTCATGATCATCATAGGGCTGCTCTCTACCACCGAGGTAGATAGATTCCATCTTGATGCAATCCAGTTCCTACAATGAACATGCTATAGCCAACATACACCTCAGGGTTCCATATGGCTAGGAGATCGAGTAATGGTGTAGTCAAACTATAACACCCTCAAGGTGAACTGTCGATGCATCCTCAGGTCAAAGAACCAGACACACTACTGCAGCATCGAGTCAGTCATTGACGAGAAGGTAGACTTCCCTAATGACTACTCGAGGTGGTCACGCTCAGTGCCCTCGTTCTCTAATGAGTACCTATATTCTCGCTTCGGTGTCTCCACACCATAGACTCAAGACTCATCTACTAAAGAGAAGTGATTGTACACCAACCTTTCGGATCAATTACCATCCTCATGATGATCCTATGGTTGGGAGCATTTTATGAGTTAATAATGATTATTCATGTCTTAAATTTTTCACTCTTGAAAATATGAATTATCATTACCATTAACTCAAAGGATGTATCACAGACACTAAATACACATATGTGATAGAAAATAACCCATTTTATTGATAATAGTCAAAATTACAATTTTGTCCCTAGAAGTGTATTACAAGTGTCAGCCAATTCTAACTTCTAGGGCACATATATCTAACACTATCAGTATCTAATACCTAGTCAGTAATATCATAAATAGAGAAATTGCAAGAAGTTATCATGTAAATACCTTACCCAGCAACAGCTTGCTTCTTTCTCTGCCTGTTCGGATTTAGAATGGCAATGTACTGAGGACGGTTCCTCTTTCAATGCCCCCACTTCTTACAAAAGAAGCATTCAGCTTAACTCTTATTGGGTTTTATCTTCTTCATCTGGTTCTACATAGATGTTCTATCCTAAACTTGTACCTTCTTGGACTTTTCTTCTTGTTCTTCTTTTTTTCTTAAAGGGTCGAAAATTTGAAGATGAACCTTCCACTAAGTTTACTGACTCCTTATGGAGTTGGTAATCTTTTTCAAAGTTCTGAAGTAACGCCAGTAACCCATGGTTGTTAACTTTAGACTTTGTCATTCTATAATGAGTGAGGAATGAGAGATAAGACTTGAGTAGTAAGTTCAGTATTGCATCTTTCTCCAGCTGCTCATGCAAGAAAAAGTCGAGCTTGCTTAAATACTCCATCAGCTTGATCATGTATAGTACATGATCAGTGTTTGAAGCTCCATCCCTCATCCTGGTATTGAAGATAGCATAATTAGTCTTATGCCTCTCAACATCATTGGGTCTGCTAAAAGAATCCTTCAACACTTGAAGCATGTCTTTTGGCTGAGCTGTCTCGAACCTGCGACTAAACTCATCGCTCATAGCTGCCAACATAATATAGCTTACCATGGTTTGATCATTGAGCTACTTCTGATAAGTATCGCTGATTGATCCACATGCATTTATAGCTGACTCCTCAGGTGCTGGATCTATCAATACGTATAAGATTTGTTCATGCTCTATGATAATTTTCAACTTACGATACCAGCTACCAAAGTTGGGTCCCACCAACTTATCATTATTTAATAATGATCAGAGCAAAAGAAAAGTGACCATATCTACACAAAAAAAAAATCAAAATTTAATTAGTAATTGATTAATTAAACCTAAAGATTTGAACTTTAATCAAAAGATTCTCTCACTATTTTATTCAAATTGGTAGCCTCTATCTCTAATTCGAGGAATTATCCTAATTTTTTAGTGAGTACTAGAATCCTCATAGACTGTACATAAGTCTAACTTCGGTTGGTCAATCCATGTACTTCTAAGGATAGGTTCATAATCAATTATTTTTTTAAATAATTTTTGGTAATTTAATTTTGCCCCAGTTTCTAATCAGTAGGCTTTGACCTCTACTGAAAAGATCCGGTTAGGTCCAATAATTAACATGACCATTCTTGATCCATCTAACCAATGAATGATTAAGCCCAACTTTGGTTGGCCAACCTAACCACCATTTAGAAAGATGTGGTCAAGAATTTATATTATGAATAATAATTTCATTAGCCGATAAGCACCAGGCCATTGGGCCTCCAATGATTATCTAACTAATGGATCCATTATCATCCACTTAATGGAAGGCTATGATCTAGTTATCACTATAACTATTTCATTTTAAGAATCTAATAATTTTAGAGAATTTCATTGATTTGATTTTAGAAGAAAGAAGGTCAGATGAACCAGCTTATCATTATCCTTTCACTAGCTTTACCAAGTCAGATTAAGGAAGACCATTAATAAGCTGGTTAAGGAGTATCTAAATCAGTTACACTGATTTACCTAGTTGATATGGGTTAGCTCGAATTATTAAGTAACCTGATCAAAACATAATTTCACCAAGAAGGCAAGGTAAGTGAGATCGATGGGAGGGTCTGCCAAAGCTTGCCTTAGACATCATAAAAAATGGCCAGATAAGCGGGCTGTCAATTAAAGACCATCGATCTGAAATGCCAGACTTATCTTAGATACCTACTAGTTAATTAGTCTCAATTAGATCAACCTAACAGTTCGTGCTAGACCGTGTAGCCAAAAATCAAGTCCATCTTGGATCTCGTTAAAGACATGAACTTGACTAACTATAACTATTATAATTGATCTAGAGAATTTTTGACCTAATCTAAGATAACTATTATTTAGATTTAGTCAATTCTCTAATTAAGTTCATTCTTTAATCTAACCTTAGGTCTAACCCAATTAATGGACCTAATTTTTACTAACCCATTAGCCCAAGTGTTATGATTTGTATCTTAGGATCTTCAATTCATAATTCTAAATTCTAATCAAACAACTTCTTAATTCTTAATTAAATTTTAGACTGAGAGTTGGGGTTCGACTTTTCAAAATAATTTTCATATTTATAAATTATTTTTACAATATGATTCTACCAACCAATTGCATATTTGATTCATAATCAATATGCAAATAAAATAAATATAAAACTATTTTAGATCTAATCTAAACATGTTCATAAAATTAAAATTATTTCAATTCTAATCAATCAAGATCAAATCTAACATATTTATAATAACAAAAATTAGATTAGAATATTTTTAATTAGATCATAAAATTTTTTAGATTTAATCTAAAATTTTATGATCATAATTTTAGATCAGCACATACTAGGACAATCTCTCCACTGTAAGACAACCTTATAATCAGTCCGTGCAATCTAAAATATTTATTTTTAGATTTAAATAAATTTAAATCTAATAAATCATAAATCAATCTAGATCACATCTAATAAATTTATAATTTAGATTAGATCTATACGAACTAGGACAACCTCTCAATTGTAAAGGGTAAACCTTACAGTGGGACAACCTTATATTAGTTTATGTGATCTTTTTTTTTAAATTTTAGATTTAAATATTATATTATAAATTAGATCTAATCTAAAAAATAATCTAAATATGTATATTAAATTAGGTAATAAAAAAACTGGCTCAGATACCAATTGAAGAAAATAGATCTAGGATTCTAGGGTTAGCTTTTGAATCTTTTTCAAAATTATAGTGAAAGAGATGAATTAATCATATTAATTTATGAATAAAATAATATAAAATTTTAGATCTAGGATTCTATTACATAATTAAAGCATACTATTAAATAAAAAAATAAATTATTAAAAAATTACATGTTGATCATATCAATAACAGACTACTTTAGATCATATCTAGACATGTAAGTAGGAGACCAGATCATCTATATCTTTACAAGTTAGACTTTCTAACTTATTGATCTAGGACTGAGGTTGATGCTCTGAGCCACACATGCATCTGACCTCTATAGGATGTCCACACAAGCCCTCGATCGTTGATAAAAAATTCAATGGCTGAAAATTAATATAGTATGCTAGTACTGTACTGATCTTCTTCGATGGTTGATCTGGATATTTCTTATTTAATTCTTGGACTCTCCAATAAGTAGAAAAAAGGAGGAAGACTTTGTGAATTAGAGACACTCCCAAAACTAACAAAAGGAATGGAGGAAAAGATGTAGAAGAAAAACCCTGGAAGAAGACCCTTAACTCTTCTTCCTTGTTTCTCTTTCCAAGATAAGATATTGTGTCTCTACAAAGTCCCATGCCTCTAGCCTTTCTCTCCCAGGTTTTCCCATGCCCCTAATCTCTTCTCTCAGATCTAAAAGCCTCTAAAATATCAGGTTCAAATATTCTATAAATAGGGAGAGAGATAACAATCATTATCTAGCTCAAACATCTAGACAAGGTATGTCCAAATAAGGCAATAGTTGGTTAGAGCATCAAATAATAATTTAAACTAATCTTTCTAATAATTAAAATAGTGGTAAGTCGAGTGTCGATTTTCTCAAAAATTGAAGGCTAAGTTATGTTCAATTTAAAAAAATAAATTAATTTATTAAGTAGAAATTTAAGAAAGTAAGTTAAAGAGAATCAATTAAGATTTTAGTAAATTAAAGTAAAAGAAAGTAAATACTTAATTAATTAGAATTTTTAGAATTAAATAAAGAGAAAAAAATATCTAAGATTTTAATTTCGTCTTTCAATATTCAAGTTTGTAATTGATTCATGCAATCTTTCTATTATTAATATGAAATCTTATAATATGTATGTTTTCTTGATCTGATTCTAATATAACTTATTCTATCGAGCATGGATCATATCTAACACGATCATGACCCATCTCACAGACATAGTCCATTTAGATCATGTAATCAAAAAAAAAAATTTAATTTAATTTCTATAATTCATCGTAATCTGAGCACAAGCCATATCTATCTACGATCATGATTTATCTTTTTAGGTATAAATTATAAAAATTTAAATATTAAAAATATAAATCTTATAATTTATTCTAACTTGAGTATAGATCGTATCTTTTCATGATCATGATCTGTCTCTTAAACACTATATTGTAAGAACATTAAAGCATAAAATAAGAAAAGCATGTAAACGATGAAAAATTTTTATTGCCTAATAAAAAGAGAAATAGGGTTCAAATTACAAACTCTCATACTTGGAAGACTTTTCTTACTTCCATGGACACGAGACCTCTAGCCTGACATGATCAACGATCTGCTAGCTTTAGGCACTTTGAATCTCCAAGAATAAAGAAAAAGAAAAAAAAGAAAGAAAGAAGAAAGAAGAAGAAAGAAGAGGAGAAGAGAAGGGGGAGAGAGAGAGAGAGAGCTAAAGGGCTTTTGAAGAGGTTTTGAAGCACCTACGGGCTGCTCCTGGCTTTTGGTGTGAAGAGTGCTTTTAATAGAGAAAAAAATGAGTTTATGAGTCCTTGTTGGACTCAATTTCAAGTCTGGATCGATATTAAAGATGCTGGAATATTTCTGGCCATCTATTTGAAAACAAATGGCTCTAAATCCACCAAAAACCATAGCTGGGAACTCTTGATCACTATCGGATTGATTTTGATATGTTGGATCTTGATGGGGAGTGATATCGACCGTTGGATCGCGCTCAGGAAGGCTGGGAAGTGCTGAAATAAATTGAAATCAATGCAACCCATTGGATCTCAATTGACAGTGATGCTAGCCATAGGATCGCACTTCACTGTTCCCATGGACCGTCATGGACTGGGCATGTAGAGGACCACCGCCAACCAGCTACTGCCACGTTGCCCAAAATGACAATAATAATCCTATACGCCGCGATAAAAATCTATAGACCTCTTAGCGGTCTAGGTTCGCCACATGACGTGTGCCGATTGGCCATGCCTGTTGAGTTGACCGATCTATGCCTATTCCATGGACCGACCGATCGGTCCATCATACACTGGACTATATTTTTTTATTTTTTTATTTTAAACTTTCAGACTTCATAATTTTTTTTGTTTTAGCTCCGATTTGAGTAAAATTTATTATGTTGGAACCCATAAATCGAGCTCTTCATATTGATGAGCTTCCTTCCTATAAAATATCTATAAAAATATCAATTTTTAAATAAATATTAAATTAATATATATTTTAATATTTTTATTTATTAAATTATGATAATTATTACATCCTCTAACATGAGTTTTACTCGTTCTTGAGTAAAACGAGAAAAATTAGAGATATATACTGACTTGATAAGATGTGAAAGTTTCTTCAAATCATCCAAAAGTCGGTTGATACCTAATTAGAGATTTAAGAAATACATCATCGGATTATTAATCCTATTCCAAATAGTGGTTAAGTAAAGAACATAAAATTTTAGAGCTTTTCTTTGATCAATTTTTCATCTTTATTCTTTAAATCCTCTATCTTTAGTATGGACTAGAGTTTTTTTCTTTTTTAATGTTTTAACCTCTTAAGCTTTCTATCTGATCTTTGTAGCGAGCTTTGGACCAATGACTTTCAAACTAGTTGACTTTAGGATATGAGGTGTAGAACATCCCTCAGACTTACTGACTTGAGTTTTATTATTCCAAAGTAGTTGACTTTTCATGTTATTCCAAAGTTTATTATTATTATAGTATTTATGATAATTAGGAAGGAATTGTGTGTGATGGGCCAAAATCGAGAGTGGTGGTTTAGAAATTTTTTCAATTATAACCTGATCTACCATATTCCCTTTTCTGGATCTAATATATCTAGGTATCAACTCTTCTTAATCCAAGGTATGGCACTTCTTTTAAATTAATTTTAATTCTGCTTCCATACATCATTTTAACATTATAGATAAATTTTGGAGGCTATCTTCAAAAGTACTATCAAATATCAAAAAATTATTCTTAAAATCGTTATCTCTCGTATCTACAATATCTTATCCAATAACTTCTTTATGTGTGATTAGAACATCCATAAGTTGGTCTTCTTGGGTAGGTATCACTGGTAGGATATCAGTAGATTTACCAAGAAGTAGTTTCAATCCTTGTATAGTTGGTAGTTCTAATAGGAGAGCTATTCATGGACTAGGTGGGCTCAAGTTTTTCAATCCAAAGTGGGATGGTTTTTGGATAGAATGTATCTATTTGGTCATTTACTTCTGTATTATACCCATCATCATTAAAATCATCCATCTCATAATAAGCCAAATAAGGATCTAATGAATCTTGGAAAAGAGTTATAGATGAAGCTTCCTCCAGTATGGAATTTGTTGAAGGAAAATTCTGAATTTTTTGGATCAGGTTCATTCAGATCTGATTAGATCGAGAGACATATTTCAAAAATTCTTCTCTTAAATCTAGATTAGATCTGACACTTTTTAGATCTAATTTATGATCTAATAATTAAGAAAAATTAAATTAAAACTAATTTAATTTTACCTTGATCCTGGATAATCTGATTATCCGTTGATGATCTTGCAGAAGCTCTGAGGTTCTAGATCTAGCCATGCAAGCATCTGATCTCTACCGATATCCACTCGGACTGGATCTGGAGATCTTCTTCTTCTCTTTTTTTCTCCAAAAATTAGATCTGGATCTAATTTGAAGGATCTTCAAAATACCTTCTGAAGATCACCCGTCGTCTCTGTAGCAGTGCTGCCTTCTTTCCTTTTTGTCAGTCTTTTCTTGCCTGACTCGCACTAATCTGAAGAACCCAACTTTCTTAGGCATGGAGAGGAGAGAGAGGGCTAGATGGTGGCATGGATAAGGGAGAGGGATAGCCTTAGGGCATGGGCTAAGAGAAACTCATTTAAAAGTGGGCGTAAATAGGGTCTATTTATAGACTCTGCTGCGCCATGCAGTACTGCATCATCCCGATCAATCACGTTGCTTCATTCAATCAGATCTAAATCTGATTGGTGGGATGAGAGACCCACGAATTCATCCTAAGGTGGTGCCTAAGACTAGTCAAAGTCTATAGATGAGGGTCACCTAGTTTGAATCCAACAAGCAACCTAGAGTCCCATCCATATGGGACTCCAGCATCCCTATCCATGGGTGCATGCCATCCTAGGCATGTGCCCCCTTTTCTTCTAATTTTTAGAGAGGAGACAAGCCCCTATTTGCTCTCCAATAAGTGCATGACACATGGGCAGATGTCCAAGGGTCAAAGGTCAACATTTTATCAAGTCAAAGTACAAGAATTAGCAGGTGACGAAAAATGGCAGGTGTTATCTCAAATTTATCTCATAAATTAAGACAATCTTTTTCTGACTTGGACAAGATCCAGTCAGATCAGATAAAGGTACCTGATTGAGCACAAACTTATTTGGCTTAGTCGAGATAACTTTTATGATAGAAAAAGGAGAACGTTAGGCTCAATCGTGTGCTAGCATGATTTTTTTGAACCTAATTGAATCTTATTCAAATCAATTGAACTGGATTAGTTCAATTGATGATATTCAGATCCAAATTTTTATTTGTGTGATCCAGTTAAGTTCAATTCTATATGGTAATAAGACATGTCATGATCTCCATCATTGACATCATCGAAACTTCTTTTGATGAATCAGAACTCTTCTGATTCAGACAACTTAGAATGATCGATCATCTAAATCATTCTAGTTGCTCCCAAAATCTACTAGTGACACCTAGCAGTATATGGTGGCAACCCATCAAAACTAAAAATGAACCTCTCGGTGCAACTACTTACGTGATTAAGTTCTTCTATCTTGAGCCCCGATCAGATTAGGGTTAAGGTGAACTCGTCAAACCCTAATTCCTATCATATGATTTAATCATTCGATTCAAGTCTAATGTGAAAACCTTAATAGAAACTCTTTCTATTATTTCACACTTTGCCATGGCCATGGGCTTATGGACTTAATTCTCATCATCATCATAAAGCTGCTCCTCATCCACCGAGGTAGATAGATTCCATCTTGGTGCAATCCAATTCCTACAATGAACATGCTATAGTCAACATACATCTTAGGATTTCGAATGGCTAGGAGATCGAGTCATGGTGTAGTCAAACTATAACACCCTACCGATGCACCTCAGGTCAAAGAACCAGACATACCACTGCAGCATCGAGTCAGTCATCGATGAGAAGGCAGACTTTCTTATGATTACCCGAGGTGGTCACGCTCAGTGCCCTCGTTCTCTAACGAGTACCTATACTCTCGCCCCGATGTCTCTACACCGTAGAGTCAAGACTCATCTACTATAAAGAAGCAATTGTACACTAACCTTCTAGATCAATCATCATCCTCATGATGATCCTACGATTAGTAGCATTTTATGAGTTAATAATAAAAATTTTTATCTTAAATTTTCAACTCTTGAAAATAAGAATTATCATTACCATTAACTCAAGGGATGTATCACAGACACTAAATATACATATGTGATAGAAAATAACTCATTAATTATTTATAATTAAAATTATAATTTTACCCTTAGAAGTGTATTACAAGTGTCAGCCAATTCTGACTTTTAGGGCACACATATCTAACAAACTCCCACTTGACCTAAAGCCAATTGGCTAGAAATCTAAGTTCCATCTTCTCAAGGTGGGCTTCGATCTTCTGCTGGCCCAATGGCTTTGTAAGCGGATCCGCCACATTGTCTGCGGAGTTGACTCTCTTGACCTCGACGTATTCCTTCTCGAGGTAATCGCAGATAAGGTAATATCGCCGCTCGATGTGCTTGAATTTTTGATAAGACCTTGGCTCCTTAGCAAGGGCTATGGCGCCATTGTTGTCGCAGTATAGAGGAATGGCATCTGATGGCATTACTCTGATCTCTGCGGTAAATATCTTGTACCAAAATGCCTCCTTTGTAGCTTCTGATGCAACAATATATTCTGCTTCCATGGTGGAATCTGCTATTACTGTCTGTTTGAAAAATTTTCAACTGACAGCTCCACCATTGTACAAAAATAGACTCCCAGATGTCGACTTTCGATCATCTATATCGGACATAAAATTCGAGTCTGTATCCCTGAACTTGGAGTTCTTCATTACCAAAGATCAATAACATATCCTTAGTTCTTCTCAAGTACTTAAGGATACATTTCATAGAAGTCCAGTGTTCTTCACCTGGATTTGACTGATATCTGCTTGTGACACTCACAGCATGGGCTATATCAGGTCGTGTACATAATATGGCATACATGAGGCTCCCTATTGCAGAAGCATAAGGGATCTTGCTCATGCATTCTATTTTTTCAGGTGTACTTGGGCACATCTTCTTGGAAAGATGAATGCCATGCTTGAAGGGTACTAAACTCCTCTGAGAGTTTTCTATACTAAACCTCTTTAGTACTTCCTCTATGTACATCTTTTGTGAAAGTCCTAGCATCCTATTCGATCTATCTCTATAGACCTTGATTCTCAGAATAAAGGATGCTTCTCCTAGGTCTTTCATAAAGAATTCTTTAGATAACCATATTTTAACTATGGTCAACATGGGAACATCATTCCCTATAAGGAGGATGTCATCCACGTACAATACGAGGAAGACAACAGCACTCCCACTGACCTTTTTGAAGACACATAGCTCCTCCTCATTCTTGATGAAACCAAATAATTTGATTACATCATTAAAATGAGTATTTCAGCTCCGAGATGCCTGCTTAAGTCCATATATGGACCTTTGTAGCTTGCATACTTTGTGATCATCATCACTGGATGTGAAACCTAGGGATTGTTTCATATAGATATCTTTCTCAATATATCCATTTAAGAATGCCGTTTTCACGTCCATTTGCTATATTTCATAATCAAAATAGGCTGCAACAGCAAGCAGTGTGCGAATGAATTTTAGCATAGCTACTGATGAAAAGGTATCCTGATAGTCAATGCCTTCGCGTTGACTATAATCTTTTGCCACTAATCTAGCCTTGAATGTCTCTATATTTTCATCTGCATCAATCTTTCTCTTGTAGATCCATTTATATCCAATAGATACTATACCTTCTGGTGGATCTACCAAGGTCCAGACTTGGTTTGAGTGCATCGAGTCAATTTCTGACTTCATTGCCTCTAACCATTTTCCGGAGTCGATATTTGATATCACCTCATTATAGATTTTGGGATCATCACAACGAACCCCATTACCTACGAGGAACATTTCCTCAACATCCTCTGAAGTAGTACCTAAAGACCTCTCAGGGAGATGAAAAATCCTTTTCGATCTATGAGGTGGAGGAGGTAGTGTATGGATTGGCTTAACCTAATTTGGTTCCATTTGGTCCTTAGCTCATTGCTCTTGTGAGACTTTCTCATCGAGCTTGATCTGCTTTCTAATGCCGCTATCTTGAATAAACTATTTTTCAAGAAAGATGACATGTCGACTCACAATCACATTATGATTTTCTGGAATGTAGAAATAATATCCTAATGACCCTTTAGGATATCCTATGAATCGAGCTCTGAAGGATCTAAAGACTAACTTGTCCACTTGTTGTCTTTTGACATGAGCTAGACAATCCCAAATTCTAAGATGACTCAGACTTGGATTCTTACCATGCCATATCTCATACGGTGTGGTAGGAATGGTTTTAGAAGAAACCCTATTTAGTAAGTATATTCTATTTAACAAACAGTATCTCCAAAGAAAATCAGGAAGGTCTGTGAAGCTCATCATGAATCGAACCATATCTAATAGGATCCGATTCCTCCATTCTGAAATCCCGTTGAGTTGAGGTATTCCTGATGGAGTCCATTGAGAGACTATGCCATTTTTTGTGAGATAGTCCAAGAATTCCCGACTAAGGTATTCACCTCCTCGATCTGATCGAAGAACCTTAATGGGTTTTTCAGTTTACTTTTTTACATCATGTCTGAATTCTTTGAACTTTTCAAAAGCTTCAGACTTGTGTCTCATAAGATACACATACCCATACCTAGATGAAGCATCGATAAAGGTTATGAAGTAGACAAAGTTGCCTCTAGCCGGTATATCAAATGGGCCGCACACATATGTATGTACTAGGGCAAGAAGATCCATGGCCCTTTTCCTATGTCCTACAAAATGGAGTTTAGTCATTTTGCCATGAAGACAGAATTCATAAATTGGATATGACTCGAAAGTCAACGGACTCAATAGCCCGATTTTCTCTAATTTGTTAACCCTATCTTCTGCTATATGACCTAATCTTAGATACCACAGATATCTATCATTTGGACTATCCCTAGGTCATTTTGATTTTATGACATTCACATTTTGCTCGAAATTAAAAATAGATACATCAACATGTAACTGATAAAGATCGTTAATAAGAAAATCACTTGCAATTTTATTTCTTTCATAAAAAATATTACAATGGTCCTTAGGAAAACTAGTTACATAGCCTTCTACTGTATGGCAAGAAATAGAAATCAAATTCCTACTTGCTATAGGTACATAATAACAGTCTTTTAATAATAAGTCTAAATCAGATGGTAGTCGAAGAGGGTATGTTCCCACGGCCACGACAGTAACTCTTGCTCCATTTTCGATGTGCAGGATTATCTCACCATCCCTCAGCCTCCTGCTATCCTCAAGATCCTACATAGAAGTGCACAAATGAGCACTAAAACCAGAGTCAAGCACCCAACTGGATGCAGAAAAAATCATAAGGTTAGACTTAATAACGAGCATACCTCCAGAAGGACCAGCCTCCTTTTTATTCTTCAGGATGGCAAGGTATGTAGGGCAGTTTCACTTTCAGTGGCCGTTGTTGTTGCAATGAAAATACTTTTCTTTGTCAGCGGCTTTCTTTTTCAGCTCTGCCTTTTTCTTCTTTCCTCCTTCCATCTTTTGCTTTTTTGCAGACTTCATCTTCTTTCCAAAAGACTTTCTCTTGAAAGAAGTCTATTCTATAGCAAGTACTAAGCCTTTAGAATCTTTCATGGAAAGCTCAGCAGTAACCAACATGTTCATAAGTTCGGCCAAGGAGTTTTAAAATTTATGCATATGGTAGTTCATGATGAATTGCCCATACGCATCAGTCAAGGATTGCAGAATTATATCATTCTGCAGATCCAAGTCTAACCTCACTTTGAGCTTCTCAAGCTCTTCTAAGTTCTTGATCATCATCAGACAATGATCTTGGATTGACTGCCCATCGTGCATCTTAGCCTTAAACAGTCATTTAGTGACTTGATACTTGGCTGCGTGACTCTATTCACCAAATATCTCCTGTAGGTGAGCCAACATTTGACGAGCAGTTTTGATATCTTTATGTTGGTGCTGAAGCTCATCGGACATCGAGCCCAACATGTAGTATCTGGCCTTATTATCTTCATCAGTCCACTTATCCAGAGATGCTCTCTGTTTAGCAGATGGACGGACTGGTAAGGTGGGAGGATCCTAGTTCAATACATGAGTTAACTTCTCAAAACCCAAAATGATTTTGAAGTTTTGGAGCTAATCCTTGTAATTTGGTCCGATCAGTCTATGGGTGTCCAAAATTCATGCTAGTGGATTGGATGCAGATATTTTTCTATAAAGAGTCAAAGTTTTTAGTTAAATATTGTAATTAAGACTTAACCAATTTATTTAGTGATTTTATTTTAAAACAAATTAGCTTCTACTATTTTCTCGGATCTTTACACTCCCTCTATAGAGATGCGAAAATCTCCACGATTACTGTTTTCTAGTAAGTGGTGAGGTCCCATCAACTGACTCATCACCTCACCTAATAGTTATTGGTGATGGGTTAGCCAATGAGTGAATAACTCTTGTTCAATGATTCTCTAATCATGATGCTGAAGGGAAATTCTGATACATATATCTAACAGATGCACCCAAACATGGTCTCTAATTCATGAATCTCACCATGTCTAGAATATTGATCCACTCCTTAGTTAAGTCAGACCCACCATTTGCATAAATTGGATTTCTAATTGGATCTCTCATCGTATCCAAAATATTGAGCCCAATTCATCCTCCAGCCTGTAGCATCCAATGCCTAATAGACATGGTTGCATCTTTTCGGTGCAACTGAGCCACTGTAACCAGCCGAGAATAATCAACCTCAGGAAGGGCCCGCACATCTGCAATAATGGAAGATCATGACTTAATCTTTTCTTAGGAAGATTTGATTTAGGTCTCATTAAACTAGACTTGACATAGTCATAACTATTATGACTAACCTAGTGGCATGGGTTAGCTCGGATTATTGACCACCTCAAATCATAACTGAGTTAACAAACATGGCCAGGTAAGTGAGACCGATGGAAGGGATATGCCATTAACTCGATAAGAATGCATTCGAGTCGAGTAGCTCCCAATTAAAAATCAATCGATCGTATCTGCCAGACTTACCTTAGACACCAAATTGTTGGATTAGAACCAAATGGGTTAGCCTACAATCCAGACTCTAACCTTTGAGCCTAATTAGGTCTTAACTTGATCGATCACTCACATGACTTGATCTTGACCCAGACATAATCCTATTGGACTGGTCAATTTAAGTAGTGTTGATCCCATCTAACCAACTTTTGATTCAATTTGATCAACCGCTTAGACCTAATTAAGCTACCCAAGCCTGAACCCAGATTTATGAATGTCTTAGATATGAAATTCTCAATTTTAGATCTAATTGATATTTCATAAACTTAATTCTTAATTAAGTCAGGATTCTTAAACAAAATATGTAAATAAGATCCTAGGGTTTCAGGATCTAGGGTTTTGCAGAAAGTAAGTTTTCAATTTCTGATTAAGGACGAACGTGCAGCACCCCTACACATCATAAAAACACCCCATCGAATGAGAGGAGAGGGTCTTTAAGCCCTACTTTGTTCTTATGATCGGACGGCCAAGGGGAACGCCTTAATCAGAAATACAACTAATCTACAAAAATAAATTAGATCTAAGCATATATCTCATATAAAAAAATAGATCTAATTAAAAAACATGTTTTATATACATCATATATATCATGCATGCATATTTTTTAGATCTAAATTATCTCATAATCATCTAAAAAATTAAGTTTAAATTCGATCATATCAAATAGAATTTAATCTAGACCTACTTGTAGAACTAATCTACAACTAGTCTAAGCACACAACTATCATATCTCATATGAACAAATTAATTTTATTTTATTTTTTATTTTTAGATCTAATTATAATATTTGTAATATAAAAAAATAAAAAATAAATAGATCTAAAAATTACTTTTAATCAAATAAAAATTATGATCAAACTAGACTACACATAGAATAATTCTATTCCTAGTCTAGTTATGTATCTCATACATATTAGATCTAAATTAATTTATTTTAATTTTTTAATTTTTTGATTTTAGATCTAATCATATCTCCTGTGATATTTGAAATTACTAATTAATCAGATTAAATTAGATCTAAATAAATTTAATAAGAGCCTGGCTCTGATACCAATTGAAGGAAAATCTTGAATTTCTCGGATCAAGTTCGTTCAGATCTGATTGGATCGAGAGGCATATTTCAAAAATTCTTCTTTTAGATCTAGATCAAATCTAACATTTTTTAAATTTTATTTATAATCTAATAATTAAAAAAATTAAATTAAATTAAAACTAATTTAATTTTACCTTGATCCTGGGTAATCTGATTATCCGTTGATGATCTTGCGGAAGCACTGAGGTTCTGGATCTAGCCACACAAGCGCCTGACCTCTACCGATATCCACTCAGACTGGATCTGGAGATCCTTTTCTTCTCTTTCTTTTCTCCAAAAATTAAATCTGGATCTGATTTGGAGGATCTTCAAAATATCTTTTGAAGATCACCCATCGTCTCTGCAGCTATGCTGCCTTCTTTCCTTTTTGTCAGCCTTTTCTTGCCTGACTCGCACTAATCTGAAAAACCCAACTTTCTTAGGCGTGGAGAGGAGAGAGAGGGCTAGATGGTGGCATGAAGAAGGGAGAGGGATAGCTTTGGGGCATGGGCTAAGAGGAACTCATTTAAAAGTGGGTGCAGATAGGGTCTATTTATAGACTCTGCTGCGCCATATAGTGCTGCATCACCCCGGCCAATCACGTTGCTTCGTTCAATCAGATCTAAATCTAATTGATGGGATGCGAGACCCACGGATTCATCCTAAGGTGGCACCTAAGATTGGTCAAAGTCTATAGGTGAGGATCACCTAGTTTGAATCCAATAAGCAACCTGGAGTCCCATCCGTATGGGACTCCAGCATCCCTATCCATGGAAGCACGCCATCCTAGGCATGCGCCCCCTTTTGTTTCAATTTTTAGAGAGGAGACAAGCCCCTATCTGCTCTCCAATAAGTGCATGACACATAGGCAGATGTCCAAGGGTCAAAGGTCAATGTTTGACCAAGTCAAAGTACAAAAATTAGTAGGTGACAAAAAATGGTAGGTGTTGTCTCAAATTTATCTCATAAATTAAGACAATCCTTTTCTGACTTGGACAAACTTCAGTCAGATCACGTAAAGGTACCTGAGTGAGCACAAACTTATTTGGCTCAGTCAAGATAACTTTTATGATAGAAAAAGAAGAACGTTAGGCTCAATCATGTGCTAGTACGATTTTCTTGAACCTAATTGAATCTTATTCAAATTAATTAAATTGGGTTAGTCCAATTGATGATATCCAGATCCAAACCCTTATTTGTATGATCCAGTTAGGTTTAATTTTGTATGATAATGGGACATGTCATGATCTCCATCATCGACATCATCGAAACTCCTTTCGATGAATCAAAGCTCTTCTGATTCAAACAACTTAGAATGATCGATCATCTAAATCATTCTAGTTGCTCCCAAAATCCACCAGTGACACCTAGCATATAGTGGCAACCCATCAAAATTAAAAATGAACCTCTCAGTGTAGCTACTTGTGTGATTAAGTTCTTCTATCTTGAGCCCGATCAGATTAGGGTTAAGGTGAACTCGTCAAACCCTAATTCCTATCATATGATTTAATCATTCGATTCAAGTCCAATGTGAAAACCTTAATAAAAACTCTTTCTATTATTTCACACTTTGCCATGGCCATGAGCTTATAAACTTGATTCTCATGATCATCATAGAGCTGCTCCTCATCCAACGAGGTAGATAGATTCCATCTTGGTGCAATCTAATTCCTACAATGAACATGCTATAGCCAACATACACCTCAGAATTTCGAATGGCTAGGAGATCGAGTCATGGTGTAGTCAAACTATAACACCCTCAAGATGAAATATCGATGCACCTCAGGTTAAAGAACTAAACACACCACTGCAGCATTGAGTCAGTCATCGACGAGAAGGCAGACTTTCTTATGACTACTTAAGGTGGTTATGCTCAGTGCCCACGTTCTCTAACGAGTACCTGTACTCTCGCCTCGATGTCTCTACACTATAGACTCAAGACTCATCTACTACAAAGAAGTGATTGTACACTAACCTTTCGGATCAATCATCATCCTCATGATGATCCTACGGTCAGGAGTATTTTATGAGTTAATAATGAAAATTCTTGTCTTAAATTTTTAACTCTTGAAAATAAGAATTATTATTACCACTAACTCAAGGGATGTATCACAGATCCTAAATACACATATGTGATAGAAAATAACCCATTTTATTATTTATAGTCAAAATTATAATTTTGCTCTAAGAAGTGTATTACAAGTGTCAGCCAATTCTGGCTTCTAGGGCACACATATCTAACATTTATCTATGATTTTTGGAAAGTCTTTATTAATTTCATCATCTCATTAGTTTGTCCATCCCTATTAAAAGAAATTGGTGATTTTAAGGCACTTGAAAATGGGTCTATATATGAGTAAGGTGATGGAATTGGTTCATCCCACCATTCATGTTCTTTTCTATACATTTTTGCCTCAGTTATATGGTTTAAGATGGTTTTTTTAGTTTTGCTAGATTGTTCTGCAACCTTTTCTTTCTCAAGAGTTTTAATTAATTATTCAGAAAAAGCTTTTGGGACATTAGAATTTTTAACCATTTATGTTCCCTTAGGGTCACTCTCGGGCTGACTGGGCAACTCTCTTTGCTCTTACTGATTGAATGTAGGAGATCACTTCTTTAGTTCTTTAAAGTTTTGCATACAGGAGTTAAAGGTCAGTTGGACCGTCTGATTGATGTGTTTTAACTCATTTAATGCTTGCTGATTTCTCTCTTCAGAAGTTGACTCATTATTATTTGGAGAAGATTGATATTGTAGGTAGGACATATTGTGCATCCATGAAAGTGGATCTTTGTGGCACTGGGGTAATCACTGGTTGTGATTGCCATAAAAAATTTGGTTGAGCCTCCCAGTTTTGATTGTAAGTGTTAAAGTATCGGTTATTTTTTGGTCTATAGACTATTTAGGTTTGATCTTGATAAACTTGCTCATATATATTCTTAAAAAATCGATTTGGACATCTTCTTGCAAAGTGGGTGGTATTAGATGTGTGCCCTAGAAGCCAAATTGGCTAACATGTTGAGAATATGCGCTCTTCCCACATGGATTGGCATGGCTATCGGTGATTAGCCAAGCAACATGGAAGTACTTCTTAGAGATCTTTGCGAAAGCACGATCAAATAAATCAAGAAATAGAGAAGAAGAGATTTTCGAAAGAAAAGAGCTTTTATTCAGCATATTTCAGCACTCTTACAACCTTGTCCTATTTTCAATATATATACTTTATAAAAGATCAAGCCCAAGCTCATAGAAAAACTCCTTAAACCCAAACAACCCATATACATAAAATAATAATCTGTAAAAACTGAGCCGATCCAGTTTTAGACTGAGTTGGCTAACCTACGACTGGGTCGGCTCAGTCCTAGACTGAGCCGACCCAGTTGTGTACCGTGCCAACAATCCAAAAATACTGCTCTTTATCTGAATTTTTTTCTAAGACCTAGCCGATCCAGTCCTGAACTGAGCCGACTTAGTTTTCAACTGAGCTGGCTCAGTCTCAGAGTGAGCTAACCCAGTTTCTAAACTTTACTATTGAGACTAATTCTTCTTTCGGCTCGCTTCCATCTTTTCATGACCTATCTTCTCATATTTTCAAGACTTGAGAGTGCCACTTCTGAGCTCACATTCTCTACTTTGGTATTTTTAAGTTCTTGTGAACTCATCTCTTCTCAACAGACCCATCCATGCCACACATCTCTGAAAGCTATCTTTGGAGAGTACCTTCATGAGTGCATTAAACTGATTCTTTTTGGTATGGACCTTCATTAGTTCCACTTCGCCTTTCTCCACTAGCTCTCTGATCCTATGGTACCTTACATCTATATGATTTATGTGTGTATAATAGACTGGGTTCTGTGCCAACAATAGAGCACTCTGACTATCACTAAATAGTGTAACCTTGCTCTGCTCTCCCCCCAACTCATCAATCAGCTTCCTAAGCCAAAGGATTTTCTTTGCAACCTCCGTTATCCCAATGTACTCGACCTCTATGATAGACAAGACTATGATTGGCTGAAGGGTTGATCTCCAAGACACCGATCCACCATATACGCAGAAGAGATATCCAGTAGTAAATCTCCTTGTATCAAGATCACCAGCATAATTTACATCAACAAATCCTTTCAAAGGATCTGAACCTTCACATATCTTCACAGATTGTTCTCCAAATTCTTTCGACTGCCCACCAAATACCAAACCATAATTCCTTATTTGACGTAAATATCTCAATATCCATTTCAATGCTTTTTAGTATTTCTTCCCAGGGTTAGCCATGTATCTACTAACCGTGCTCATAGCATGTGATATATCTGATCTATAGCACACCATAGTATACATCACACTGCCTACAACATTTGCATAAGAAACTCGTACCATATACTCGCTCTCCTCTTCTGACCGAAGGCACTATAATTTGGAGAGAGACATATGGCTCGGTAATGGCGTCTCTGTAGGTTTGGCCTTCTCCATCCCAAACCTCTTCAGAACCTTCTGGACATACTTTTCTTATGATAAATGGAGCACTCCTTTGTACCTATCTCTGCAAATTTTCATTCCAAGGATTTTCTCAGCTAGACCTAAATCTTTCATCTCAAATTCAGATGATAATGCTCTTTTCAACCTTTTCACAGCATCCATGCTTCTTGATGTGTGCTAATTTATAGCTATGACAAGTGCACTAGTCGATCAAGTAATAAAGTGCATGAGTAGAGTATCGTTCCTAGAGGATTGGAAAATAAGTACTGAAAAGCTCTTTCCTATACTTTATTTAGAAGACCGATTTATGAGAATAAGAAATTAAAGAATAAAATAAAAAAATAATTAAAAATTTTTAAGAAAATAGGGAGAGTATAATTATTAGGATTTTAAACTCAAGAGCAATATGTTACTAAGGCAATCGGTTCACCAACTCAGTCAATACAATATTCAGATTTTTAGATTAATTTTATTTCATATGATGGTGGAGTCTCCTAATTTATTCACTACCCTTTGATCCAGGCATAGCAAAACTATCAATATTTATTAATTATCCTTTGGTTCAAGTGTAATTTAAATAAATATTAATGCATTAAGTTTTGTGAAACCCTCTAATTAAAATACATTACGTCCAAAGCGCACTAAAATTTCCGCATGCATATGAATTCTAATTTGATTCATAATACAAGGTATATAATCAAGAAGTACTAACATAGATGTACTTGGTCCGTAATATCTATGTTTATCATATCAATTAGAAGATGGCCAGTAATCTAAAAGCATTAAGACTAGATTTATATACTCCTCATGAATAAAATTTAAAAATAAATCATACTACATCAAAAGAATGGCTACACCTTAGCCTTAGTAAAAAAAAATTTAGTTCATGATAACAAATTCAAAAATAATAAATAAAATAAAAAGCATAAAAAAATTAGACTGTTTGATTACTGAAATTGATTATCCGTTGCTCTTGGTGTGGAGAACTTGGTGAAGAAGAAGATGCTCCTTAATCGATATCTTGATTGTCAAAAGAAATCAAAAATCCTTTTCTTTCTCTCTCAAATCTCTCCTCTTTCTACCTCTCCTCTCTTTTTCTTTTTTTTTATTTCTCTGACTCTCTCCCTTTTTCTCTTTTTTTCTCTCTTTTTCTCTGACTCTACGACTTCTTTCTTTTTTCTCTCTCTAACTTCTTCTCCTATTTTCTATGGCAACAGCAGGTTTTATAGGTTAAGAGATTGATTTTCCCTCAAAATCCTTTAGAAATTAGGTTTAAGACTTCCAAAACAACTCAAATTAGGATCTGGATAATTCTGATCATTGGATGTTGATCAAATGGTCCAAAAATCACTTAAAAACTGCTTAAAATAACTCAGATCAAGTCGAATTTCATGCCAGCCATTGGATCAATCGTTGGATTGAATCTGGGCCATCCAATCATGCACAAAGAAAGCTTCTGATCTTTAGTTTAATATCGAAATGAATCTCAGTCGTTGGATCTCGATCGGGAGCTACGGATGCCGTTCATCAATGCTTTCTTTTTGGCCATCCGATCAAGTTTCAGTGAAAGGCGCCCGTTGGATCAGACAAAATTTTCAAATTGCCCTCTGTAGACCATGCGCGAGTCCAGTGTTGCATGGACCGCCGCATTCTTCAGCCAATCGGAGCGCGCTTCTTCATGTAAAATTCTCAAAATGCCCTCAAGTCGGTCCACCATGCATCGTGAAAAATGCTGACGTCATCCTGACGTCAGCGCTGCATCGATGGGTCAGTCTGCTGATGCAGTCGAGCCGGGCAGTCTACCGAGCTGATTTTTTGAACCAATTTGAACCGAACCATTTTTTTTTTAAATTCAATTTTGGGCTCGTTTGAAGTCCGTTTTGCCTGAAATTTATTTCATCTGAATTAGAAAAATAAGATCTTCAACTGATGGCCTTCTTTCATACATAAGATTAATAAAAATATCAATTTTTAAAAAAATAGATTAATTTATTTTATAATTTAATACTTTTATTAGTATATTTTTACCACTTATCATACCTCCTAACTTGGTCATTGCTAGTCCCGTAGCAATATTTTATTTAATACCATGTTTCAATAAGATTATCCATCATAAAGATAAAATCTAAGATTAAAGATCAAAAAGTTTAAAAAATACTGCTAACTAAGCATTGAGCTTCAGAAGTAAATTTTTCAATCAATATAATTAAAAATTTTTTTAGAGTACATCAAAGATCTATAGCACTTGTGTTCGTGATGACTAACTTTAGCATTTCAGTATTAAATTAAAAGAATAAAAGTATCCTCTCTTATCACCTATTTTGGTCAATTTTTTATACATTCTCAATTTTATACTCATGAATTAAGGTAGCTTTCACACTGCCTTTTTTTTTTTTTTGCTGTGCTGAGCATCCTGGCCTTTCCTTCACCGTTTTAAATGAATTTTCATACTTAACCTACAGAAAGAGACTCAGTTACTAGGCTTTGGGCAATTCACATATACTCTATCTTTGGCACTTTATTTTTAGGCAAGTGCTCTTTTCTTAAATTCAAGTTTTTTTGATTAGAATATATATTAATTATCAATTTTTAGTGATAATTGAATCCCAGTTGGTCTTATAATCAATACCTACTTTGCCTTGTTAGTGTGCATGTGCAATCAGAAGTGCTAATAGTCTTTTAATGACCTAAGTAGGCTGCTAAAAGTTGACCAAATAATCTACTTCTTTAACTCGTTACATTCATTAGCAAATAATTCTATCTTTTATCACTTGTCCAATCTATCTTGCTCAAGATTTTCTTCTTGATACATGGTTTTTTTTTTAACTTATTCTACATTGTCTTAAAGGAGAAAGAAAAATAAAGGGTACAATAAAGGGTAGGAAGGAATATACCTGATTTGGTTCAGTCTGGTTCTTTGGAGCTTTGAAATTTTGCTTGATCTCATTGATTTTTCTATAAAATTGAAAATACACACCAAAGCAATAAAAGAGCAACAACAAATTATAGAAAAATAAAAAAAAAAGCAAATAATCAAAACTAAAAAGAAAAAAAATAACCTATCTAGTAGTTCTGATTTATAGTCTTCAGCTTGACTTTCTTTGAATTCTAAAGTGGATCAATCTGGTGCCACTTCAATTGGAATACTTTCATGTTTGGTCGAGTTCTCTTTCAATTTGACATTGCTAGCTTTTATAGTCTCAAACCTATTTTCTATAGAATTCTCATATACTGAATTATCAATAATATCAATTAGAAAATAAGTTTGATTGTCATCAAGATGTTTAGTATCTTTGAAAACATTAAAAGTAACTTGTTCGTCTTGGACTCTAAGAATTAATTTTTCCTATTGAACATCTATTAAAGCTCCTCCAGTAGCTAAAAAGGGTCTCCCTAAAATAAGGGGTACATCATAATCTTCTTTCATATCAAGAACAATAAAATCAATAAGAAAAATAAACTTATTTACCTTTACCAAGATATCCTCCACTATACCTCTTGGATATTTAATGGATCTATCGGCTAATTGAAGAGTAATAGTGGTAGACTTTGGTTCTCCTAGACCCAGCTTCTTGAAAATAGAAAAAGATATGAGATTAATGCTTGCTCCTAAATCACATAAAACTTTATCAAAACTATAATCACCAATAATGCAGGGGATAGTAAAACTTCCTAGATCTTTTAGCTTCTATGGTATTTTATTTTGAAGTATTACTGAGCATTCTTCATTCAAATTTATTCTCTCATGCTCTTTAAGCTTTTTCTTATTTGTTAGGATTTCTTTGAGAAACTTGGCATACCTAGGCATTTGAGTAATAGCATCTACAAAAGAAATATTAATATGTAAATTCTTTAGAATTTTGAAAAAGTTAGAAAATTCCTTATCTAGATGCTATATTTGTCTCTCTAGGAATGGTAGTGGTGGCATGTAGGGCTTCACATTTGGATTAGCAAATCGTATACCTGGAGACCATTCGTCTGTTGGTTGTTTTAGTGACTGACGAATTTTAGTTGATGATTCCTTATTTGTAGTTGGCTCTTCAGTCTCTTTCTTCTGATGTGGCTCCTCCAACTTTGTACCACTTCTTAGGATGATAGCATTGACTTGGTCCCTTGGATTGATCTTCGTGTTACTGGGCAAGGATCCCTGAGGTCTCTCAAAGATTATTTTAGCCATTTGACCTATTTGCATCTCCAAGTTTTGAATTACTGCTGTTTGGTCCTGCCTAAGTTTGACTTCCAAATTTTTTATAGTTGCTTCTTAATTTTGCATAAATTTGACCATCATCTCTTCCATGTTGGACTTCTTTCAGGTACTTGGAATCCCGGGGGTGGCTGTTGTGCTATATTTTGATTGCTCCATGAGAAATTTGGATGTTGCCTCCACCCTTGATTGTATGTGTTGGAATAGGAATTATTTTGTTGCGGCCTGAAAAAATTATCAATATAATTAGCTATATCAGTTATTTTAGCAAAAGGATTATCTGTCTGGTAATTGCTCGTATCATATCCTCCTCCATATAGGTCACAAGTAATGCTCTGAACATGCATAGCTGTTCCCTTTAAGTTGTTGACTTCGGCTCTAGGGGCTGCAATTTCAGCTAGTAAGGTTGGCATGCAATCTACTCCCTGCACACCTGCTAGTCTTTTTGGCATCATACATTTTATTTGCCATTGATAGCTATTTGATGCCTTCTCATCGATCAGATCAAAAGCTTCTTCCTCCATTTTTCGATTAATGGTTCCTCCTACTGCTGCATCAATCATAGAATGATTAGTAGGAGATAAACCATTATAGAAAATTTATACCTAAAGCCACACGGGTAGTTGATGATGTAGACATTTTTCTCAGTAATTTCTTGAAATGCTCCCAAGCCTCATATAGTGTCTCCATGTCCATCTGCATAAAGGAAGTGATATTGTTGCCCATCTTGGCAGTCTTGGAAGGTGAAAAGTACTTGGCTAAGAATTTTTGAGCTAGGACATCCCAAGTTGTGATAGAACCTACAGGAAAAGAATGAAGCCAACTCTTAGCTTTGTTCCATAAAGAGAAAGGAAATAACCTTAATCTAATAGCATCATCCAACACCCCATTAATTTTAAAAGTATCACAAAGTTTAAGAAAATTAGAAATATAGGCATTCGGATCATCATGCACGTGTCTACTGAATTGGACAGTTGATTGAATCATCTGGATCATCGCCGATTTTATTTCGAAGTTGTTTGCTCGTACAGGCGGTCTCCTGATGCTCGAAGCTGCATCGACTATAGATGGTGTGATATAATCATTTAATGGATGATGTACTGGTCGAATAGCTTCATACTGTCCTTCAGTCGCCATATCCAATCCTAAATTGATGTCGTTAGGATCTTCAGCTACCATGTTTCTTTTTTGTTGTAGTCTTCTAATGGTCTTTTCAATTTTTGAATCTAAAGGTAGTAAGTTACTATGTCCAGTACGTGTCACGCACTAAATTTTTTTTTTTAAATAATAAAAATTAAAAATAAATTTCTAAAGTAAAGCTAGGATCAAAATTTTAATATTATTTTAGACACAATCTCCGGCAACGGTGCCAAAAACTTGATGTATGCTAATTTATAGCTATGGCAAGTGCACCAGTCGATCAAGTAATAAAGTGAATGAGTAGAGTATCATCCCTAAAGGATTGAAAAATAAGTACTGAAAAGCTCTTTCCTATGCTTTATTTAGAAGATCAATTTATGAGAATAAAAAATTAAAGAATAAAATAAAAAAATAATTAAAATTTTTTAAAAAAAATAGGGAGAGTGTAATTATTAGGGTTTTAAACTAAAGAGCAATGTGTGACTAAGGCAATCGGTTCACCAACTCAGTCAATACAATATTTAGATTTTTAGATTAATTTTATCTCATGTGATGGTAGAGTCTCCTAATTTATTTACTACCAATTGGTCCAGGAATAGCAAAACTATCAATATTTATTAATTATCCTTTAGTCCATGTGTAATTTAAATAAATATTAATGCATTAAGTTTTGTGAAACTCTCTAATTAAAATACACTGCATCCAAAGCGCACTAAAATTTTCGCATGCATATGAATTCTAATTTGATTCATAATACAAGGTATATAATCAAGAAGCACTAACATAGATGTACTTAGTCCGTAACATCTATATTCATCAGATCAATTAGAAGATGGCCAGTAATCTAAAAGTATTAAGATTAGATTTATATACTCCTCATGAATAAAATTTAAAAATAAATCATACTGAATGTTGCATCAAAAGAATGGCTACACCTTAGCCTTAATAAAAGAAAATTTAGTTCATGATAACAAATTCAAAAATAATAAATAAAATAAAAGGCATAGAGAAATTAGACTGTTTGATTGCTGAAATTAATTATCCGTTGCTCTTGTTGAAGAAGATGCTCCTTGCGATATCTTGATTGTCGAAAGACTTTTCTTTCTCTCTCAAAGCACGCTTCTCTTTTGCTTTCCTTACCTCGCTTAGAGCTCACTTCCTTGCTTTCCAAACTCCAATACTGGAACTAGCACTTTTGCCGGGAATCTTCTCTTCTCCATTGGATGAAGACCCTTTGACCTCAACCTGACAAAAACTCCTTTCCCCGTTAGCCCAACTCATGTCGACAAAAAAGGAAAAAAGAGCAAGAAAGTGGGGACCCTCAAATCTTCTCCATCTTTCTACTCCAATCCAAAGACCAGCTCATTCATCTAGCTGTCTGCCCGGTTAACTCTTCATTTTTATTTGTATGAACTCGAATTTATGGCTCCAATTCTGTGCTGGAGAGAAGAAAGCTTTGGCGATGTCTCATCAAGCACTAACTCTCCATGGGTTTTCATGGGAGACTTCAACATCATCAAATCCTAAAATGAAAAGGAGGTCATCGCATTCCCTTCTCTTTACTTTATTTATTTCATAATTGTCTCGTTGAATGCGATATGAAATAAATTAAAGCCATTTGACATGCCTTCACCTGGAGCAAGAAACATTTTTTATAGGATCCTCTGCAAGCTTGATCGTATTTTGGGTAATCTCGAGTGGATGCAGCGATTTCCTGACGCATCAGTCAAATTCCTTCCCGCGGGCCTTTCAGACCACTCTCCGGCCATTCTCTCCATGCAATCTGCCAATATTCTGCCAAAACCCTTTCGCTTCTTCCATGTGTGGATGAAATACCAAGCATTCGAAGCCACAGTCTCAACCAGTTGGGACTCAGCCTGCTTTGTCGAAACCATCCTACAATGTGGCCAACCAGTTGAATAAAATATTCCTGCCCTATCTCTTGCTTAACTAAATCTAGCCCGAGTTAGTCTGCCCTGAGCCACTACTATATATATATCTCCTAGATGTAGCGATCGTCCGCGCTCGTGCAGGTGCGCTCAGTAGCAATTGCGCGTTGATTGCTAAGCAAGTTCCGCTAGATCGCATATGAGTGCAATGCCTTTCTAGCACATGCTACTACCGCGCTATACTGCATTAGTAAGACAAGGCGCTCCTGCGAAGTGCACTTCGATCACCACGATGTGGATTCGAACCACAGCTTATCCTTATTGTCGATCGTGGTCTTCAAAAGGTCTGTCGTCCTCCTCATTATAGTCCTCATAGAATCTAGTGCATTTCGTTGGAATACATCCTGTCTTTTCACCTTTGTAGTCCTATGCATAGTAAGTACTATAGCCCCAGGTACGCTTGGCGCTGGATTGAATCACCCCTATTACCAGGAGTAGCTAAGTCATTGGTTGGGGGGTTGGTTGGGTATGGTATGGTCGGGCGAACCGGCCCGCAGATGTAGGAGGCTTCACCGGTCTTCGAACTGCGAAACCAAAGCAACTCTATTGACGGAAAAATAGGCTTGGTGCGATCCACCTATGCCAGTTCGAGTCTGGCGAGTTGCTTGTTCGTTCGTGTGGGGAGTCTCTCTCGATCCGGCTTCTGACGCCTCACCCCCGTCCAGAGTTTCACTTCACTAACTTGAAAGAGACTACTCCTCTGGAAGGAACGACTCTATATAAAGAGACGCGCTACGACGCTGGATACTCGATAAAAGTCAATTGATCCCGCGGGGACGGAAATTAAAATCGGGCAGGATTCGCTCAATCAAAGACAGTTCAATTCGATCTTAGCCGATCTAAGGGTTACCGTCTCTCCGGCCCCGTTTCGGTGCACTATTGGAGAGCTCACTGGGCCCGCCGCTTTCTCAATCGAAAATGGAAACTGTCAAGATTAGCGTACTGAACGATTTCGATTATTATCTATGTTATTTCAGGATGGATTTTCGTTGATCGGATCGGATCGAGCACATAGGGTGCGAGCCCGAAGTCAATTAATTCTCTTTGGCTGAAGTCAATCTTCATCAAGACAGCTGACCGAGTCGAAACACCTACTGCTCAAGTCTGACGAATGCCGTTCATGAGCTGGTAAAGTCGAGATCAATCAACTGGGATCGGATCGCCACACCCGGCTTTCCTGGTGAAAAAGAAAAGAGTCGCTTTCCTTACTGACTGAACACCTTCCCCATCTCTATTTGAGACAGATAGAGTTTTCACACAAACGCCTTGACTCGCCTATCCGAATCCGAATCCTCTACTTTCCTTGTTCGTTCACCTGCCCGGTCTGGTTCACCTTACCCGCTGGCTTGGACGAGTACAGTTCACTGATTTGAATCACTTAAACTAAAGCTCTGATATCCGTAGTACTTCAACCTTCTTTTCTTACTCGTCACAGTAAAGATCCCGCGCATCAAATGATTACTGACTTGAACTAGCACTTGCTGCTATTCACTCAGCAGACGATCAGGCGAGATGCTAATTGGAGAAGGACTGACCGGACCTGCCTTCCCGGAAAGCACGAGCATACAGATTCGTAGTGTTCGTTCGGAGATTCCACTATACCCTTTTCATTCGGGAAAGCCACTCTAGCCTATATTCTTTGTCTTGAATCACAGAGGAAGGACAAGAGCTCGGACAACTACTATCACAACTGGAAATGCTAGAACTACTTACTAGCTATCTGACAGTAGTGAAGATATGCGAAACAGGAGATATGCGAAAGAGGGAGAATGCGCTACATCGGATATTGCTGTAGTTGATGAAACAGCTGTAGTGAAAGGCTAGTTAGGTACCGCAGGTAGAGCATATTCCAACATTTCGGAGAACCACTTTACATTGGCACCTTGGCCAGGTAGATCCGTCCCACTCTCCGGACCTCACCTCTGCTTTTTTGGAGTACGGGATGACTCGGATGGGCAGATAGAACAGAACCTGTCAGTTACGCCTTTAGGGGACGCTACGGTGCCTTAGCAGGTTCCCGATCCTCCTTCAAAAGTGGT